>JAVYIG010009885.1:0-73916 GCA_035222895.1 Strongylocentrotus droebachiensis
TTCTCCCCCTTCTGTCATTCCCCTCTCTCCTCTCTTTTTCCTCCCCCTTCTCTCTCCCTCTTTCTTTCTCTCTCTCCTTCTCTCTCGCTCTTTCTCCACCCCCTCTCTCTCACTCTGATATAGATATGCTCGCCTATCATCAGCATTTTCTTCCTGTTACTTTTGTCTAAATCTGCTATTTGAGTCCTTTTAACATGCTCTACTGAAATAAAATACATGTAGGTAGCCATTTTAATATTTACTTTCACATTATATTCTTTAATCCATATACATGTACACTCTAACAACAACTTAACAGCAGCTAGGCATAAAATATAATGCATTAATATGTACATAAATATAAAAATACAACAAACATACCACTGTATAGCTCCTCTTAAAACAGTCAATACACAACTTTCTATCATCCTTTCAATACATGAAGAAAAAAATGGCTGAAATCTCGGCCATGAAAAGAAGATGTGCATTGCCAATTATACTAATACATGTATTAGTGACCACCTAAATAAAGTTTGAGATATGACAATTTAAAATAACAATACCAAGTAACAAATTTGGACATTAAAAACATGAACTATTCTCCAGCTTATTGTTTGGAATACAGGGAAACTTGCCTGAAGTCCCAAATTTCGATTTAAATTAGAAACATTCTAGATTACATTGTGTGGTAGTGAAAGTGGAAGGAGAAAGCAGAGGGTTAAAGAGAAGGATAAGTTCTGGGAAGAGGTGAACAATAATTGGTGAGTGTTTTATTGTATTATATGCAAGTGTAGAAGAACAACAGATACGAAATGTTTCCTGAAAAGCATGGCTCTTCAAATGCCTAAATATTCTAAATATGGCATGTACAGTGTACAAATCAGGACAGATTTTTATGCCAAATGTTCGTGTAGTCCCATACAAATCTTTCTGTGTACAGTGCTTGTACGTTTACCAAGACTTGGCCGAATTTCTTATCATTTGGATGATTCCAGAACCTTGCAGTACACACCAAGTACTTATATGCTACATGATCAACTTTTTCTGATCGAGTCCAAACCGTTTCTTTCACAATGCAATTGCATGACCAGAACTCAACTTTATCTTTAAGTGAGCCCTCTCTCACTTAAACTTGAAACCACTCGAGATCATATTGTGGAGATCACATTGTGTAGTTATACTGGCAGGTAGGAGAGACCAGAAGGTCACAGTGATTCAGTATGTTTTTTGCCTCCCAAGCACAGGTAAACTCCAAACACTCAATAATAACAATAATGGTCAATAAAAATACACGTACATGTATGCATTTACACACCTGATGTTTCCAGTGAGTGGCTGATTATTGATCCATTCATAATTTGCGTATTTAGCAAAAGTTTATTTATTGGTAATAAAAAATATAGATGTTAAAGTACACATCATTTGAAAACTTCAAAATGCACAATTATCACATACCAGAACAACTTTTCAACTCATGCACCACATGTACTTAAGATGAAGATAATTGAACGATGCTCAAACATTTGACTATTCTCCAACTATTTGGTATATCTATCCCATGATAAATATAGTGTAGCACAGGGAGATTATTCATTTGTGTGGCATCGAAAGAGTAAACTGGTCTAAGTTAGCAAGTCGAAGATGGTGTTTACATGTACCACCCCCTCATTGCCACTACTTGGCCAGCCCGAGCAGGTGTTGTTGCTTGAACATAGGAATGTTGAAATACATAGAAGCAGCAATTCATTTCTTTTGAAGTTCAGAAACAGCTTTCTTTCCTTTTTTTGGAGCAGAATATTTTTCCTCATCCCGTGGTAGATACATGTATATCCAGGAACAAGTCTATATTGGTAGTTAGGTAGACCGCAGCTCCTTCATGCAATATACTGGCCTGCCCAAAGCCAGTACAGCGGTACAAACAGAGGAAAGTAGAAATACAAACATAGGGATGCAACAATCTACTCTCTTCAAAGTTCAGAATTCAGGTAGAGAGAGTTTCCTTTCCTTATTCTGTGGTGCAATGCATCTTGATCAATGCGCTCATTATCCCTTGGTAGAAACATTGTGTACACTGGCCTGCCCATGCAGAGCCAGTGCAGGGGTAGGAACAGTGGAAATACAAACATAGAGATGCAACAATCTACTCTCTTTAAAAGTTCAGAGAAAGAGTTCCCTTTCCTTATGTTGTGGTGCAACGCCTCTTGATGAATGCGCTCCTCAACCCTTGGTAGACACATCATGCACTGGGTTCATACGAAGGATCATGGTAACGGTCTCCTGAAGAAGCCTCATGTCATAGTGCCTGTTGAAAGAAAATGATGATCGATGATTGTTTTACCCGACTGCTCAGAAAGCATAAATGCTTGCTAGTAAGTAACCAGGGGACAAATAGCTTTTAGTCCTCTCAGAGGGACTTGACGGTGAGGATTAATGCCTTACCAAAGGGCATGAGCACATTGACTCGGTTTTGAACCCAGGTCCTTCCTGTTACGAGACCAATGAAGGACCAGGGGGGTGTTTCACAAAGATCCTAAGTAGAACTTAACTCTAAGTTGAACTTAAAAATTATGGAAAGCCAATAGCATCTTTGAAAACATTTTGTTAAAGTTATTTTGAAAGACATTAATTGTTTATTCAAAACATTCATATTTTCTATCATCAAGGAGATTTCATGTGCTGGATGTGGAATTTATAAAAAGTCAACAATACTTGAATTTCTGCTTTTGAATATATATCATTTTAAGACTCCAATGGCTGTCCATAATTTTTAAGTCCGACTTAGAGTTAAGTTCTACTTAGGATCTTTGTGAAACACCCCCCAGGAGAGACAAATCAATGAAGAGGTTCATCTAAATGTTTATGCAACATTGATAATTAAAGCCGCTTCAATTATAGGGGAAGTCCATCCTTCATCCTGATAATAAGTTGGTTTTAATGAAAGCAGAAAAAGGGAGATACAGGTCGGTAAAAGCTTGAGCAAACTCTGATGAAAATAAGAAAGTGATGAATTTTCGAAGTTCCGATCAATCAGACACGAATTGGCAACACTGTGACGTAACTTGTGAGCTCCTCACCAATTTGCTATGCACATTTGATAAACTTTCATTTATTCGTTATTGATGGGGGGATAGATTTTATCCAAACAGGGGTTGAATCGAAACATATTTATAATTATATTTAGGGTGCATATATGATTAAAAGTTTTCTTAAGGGAAAACATCAATTTTTGAGGTTTTTTAGTGCAGGGCAAATGGGATAGGACCTTGCAAGTTACATCACATAGTTGCAAATTTGAGTTTGATTGATCATACCTTCAAAAACTCAAAACTTTCTTAAAGCTAATCAGTTTTTGCTTAAACTTTCACTGACCTGTTTCTCTTATTTTCTGCTTCCATTAAAACCAAATTATTAGGGTTAGAGGGCCTGAATAGGGTCTGTATGCTTGGGCTTACGATTTGAAATTTAAAACTGGGGTTGGGGTTGATGTTGGGGGCCTAAGTTTACCAGAAGACTCCTGGTATTGAGCGCTGCTCTACATACAGGTGATGCTTACCTTGCGATGTTGCTGAATGTTTTCATCTTGTTGAGGAAGGCCTCATGAGTAATGACGGTAGCAAACTGTCCTGCACACTCACAGTAGTTAGCCATGTTACTCAGCTTCACCTAGGGATGAACAAAGATAATAATCAATTAATTATGGGTCCATTTATAAAGCATAGGTACTATATGAATATACTCAGGGGTAATAGTGAGCACTAAAAAAATATAGAGATTTTTTTCCGCAACCACCCCCTCCTTGAGTTTCAAAAAAAAAAAATTCAGGGGAAACTAACATCCACATCTCCCCATTTGAGTAAGGAAATTGGGAAAAATAGGAAACAAATAGGGAAAATAGGGGTAAAATCAGGAAGAAAAAAAAAACAGGAAAACAAAATATCTGGAAAAAAAATCCCCCCAAAATTGGGAAACCAATTTAAATTGGGTAATTATCAGGCCTGTATACTCTACTGCCCATAATACAAAGTATCATATCATTACCCCGGCTGTAGCTGAGGTGCCATATAATAAGGCACTCAAAATTCAAGGATTATTTTTCCTACCCGGTACTCATTTACTTCACCTGGGTGGAGAGCGACAAAGGCCATAAATATCTTGTCAAAGGCCATTAGTGTCGCAGCGGGACTCACCCTTGTATATTGTTTTCAGAGACACTGCATTTTATTTCAACAATGCAGCAAAAAAAGAAAATAATGATTGTTGCCACTTTGAAGAACAAAATACATATCTGCCAACCTTTCATAGCAAAAATTAGGAATACATCATCATATCTCAAGGCAAAATTAGGAAAACAGTCTATTTCATATACTTTTAATATTCCCCCCCCCCCCCAACAAAAAAGAAGAGAATCTATGGATCATAACAGTAGCTTGAAGGTCCCCAAAAGGAATAATTCCTTCAAAATAGGAATGGTTTGCAGCTATGGATATATGATCATTTTAGTCTTAAAAATAAACCCGTCCTAAAAGGGCTGACTGACAAAAGAATACACTACTGCCATGTGCAAGGTTCAAGTCCTACAGCGGCACTGATGTCCTATGGCAAGACATTGATCTACATTTGCCACTCTCCACCCAGGTGTTAAATGGGTACCCGGTAGGATGCGAAAGTTAATGAGCTTAGATTAGCAAGTGTGCGTTTGTAAAAATGACGCTTGGGTGGAATGCTCCCCAGGGAGTGGAGAACGTGCATACATTGTGTGCGGGTAAGCCTGAATCCGATCGATGACCGGGGTAATAATATATATATCTGTAAAGCGCTTTGAGAGGGCCTTTGGCCCTGAAAAGCGCCATATAAGAACTAGCTATATGATTATTATTATTATTATTATTATTACAGAGATATGAAGTAAGGCACAAACGTTCTTACCTGGTGGCATTTAGTGCAGCTGAGATCTTGGAGTGTGTAGGCCATAGAGGCCTTCTGCAACGCCTCTACAAGACTCTCCTCGATGGCAGACACATCATACTCGCTCTGGCACTGTATGCATTGCCACAGTACCCTATAATAGGTGTAAGAACACAATCAAACATTACATTACATGTGTTAAAAATTTGTTAAAGCTCATAGCAGAAATATAAAATATAAAGATATATATGAATATGTACATGCAATAATATTTTCTCACAGATTTTTAATGCATCATATGCTGAATTGTTTGTAATCAAAGCCTGCTATTAAAACGGTTGCAATAGATTGGAAGAGTGAACAATTGTGTGATTTTAATAACAGATTGAAACAATCAGTAAAAAATATTCAAACAGCATGAAACAAAACTACACTGTATCATCTGCAAAATCATATGAACAAATGAAAGGCATCTGCTCAGTAATTCTGTGCAAATAAAGTGGAGTTACTTTGTGTAATTACTAAGCAAGAAGGAAAGAGCAGGTCATGAAAAGTTGTGACTTATTTCATACAAAGTCAGGACTATGTCCCATGCGTGCATATCCAAGTTGGCAAATTCCACAATAATTGCTTTCACCAAGTTTTTGCTGTATTGTTAACATGTATAATACAACATGTAATCACTGAATAATGATTATTTACAATAACTAATATATACATTCAAACCTGCTAAAGTGACCACCTGTATAGTAAGACCACCTGTCTACAAAGACTACATTTTTTGTTTACCTTGAAAATGGTTTCTCATTAAAACATGTACTAAAGGAACCTGTACATAAAGACCACCTGCCTATAAAGACCACTTTACTTGTCTCCCTTGGGTGGTCATTATAGACAGGTTTGACTGTATAATGCAAATAGTTGGATAGTACTCACGCTGACTGTCCATCTTGGATGAGCATGGGGTCACGACACAGGTCAAGGTCACGACAGTGGTTGCAGAAGCGACAGATGACCTCCGGCAGGATGTAGGAGAGACAGGGGTCGCGCCAATCAGCGTCGTCTGAGAACTCACCGACGCTGATCAGACGCAGGAGGTTGCGTTTCATCCGGCCTACTTGACTGACGATGTTAGAGTCCAGAGAGAGGACCTGCAACAAAGTCAAGAATGAAAGCAAAGATTTATTCAAAAGGCAGACAACAATCAAACTGGTTAGAATTACAGTTTGACTAAAGATACTAACAGCACTGTAATACTAGAACCAAAGTCTTTGTTATTTTTCTTTGAATTTGTCAAAGCAACCTTCAATCTTTGTGCAGTGACCCTAATATTAAAATCGCTTTTCCATATGAAAATGAATGGGAAAGTTCTGACAAATAGATCGATGTACATGTACCTGTCTCAACATTTTATTTTGGAAATTTACCAAGAATAGTGTCATGAAGATGGCTATGGTAATTCACACTTTAACTTTACAACATTTGAAGTTTACATGTATCTTTCAAAGTCTTGTTCAGTATACCGCCAGATAGTAATCAAGACTGGTAGACAACCTATCACACACAACTGCTAGGGTATGGAAGGCATAGAGACCATTTAATGATAAAACTAATATATGAGATTTGTAAGACAACGAATCCCCTTGCAATCAAATGCTCAAGGTGCACTTGTGAAACAAAAACAAAATCGTAAGAGATCACCTAAAAGCATCTGCATTATAAACAAAAGGAAACAACATACAAAATTGACAGAACAATTAATTACATGCCAAATTAAACAGATACGTTTTAAGATTATTTTTAAACTCTTCAACTGGTCTGCTTTTTACGGATCTCTCGAGGGAGAGCATTCAAAAGCAAAGTCCCTGAATGAGCAAAGATCCTTTGCTACACTTAGTATTGAGCTTAGGAAGATCCAAGAAATCCAGAGTTTAGAGAGCGTAAAGATCTGGACTGAATGTAATGATTTAAAAAAGTCACAGTGTACTTGTAAAGCAGAGCCATGGACATAATCAAATAAAATCAATCAAATTTTTAAAACAAAACGCATTCACTCAAACCATCTGATTACTTACTTTTGTAATGGCCTTCACAAACTCCAGTGATGGGTTGTTGAGAGGTAGGTAAGACCCTGGGAGCCGAGGGAACTCTGAGGATGCTTCAGCACGCGACTGACGCGATCCGGACAGTCTCTTCTGGATATCCTGGGTGATCCTGTGGTAGAAGGGAACACGTTTGTGAAATTACTGGTATAAAAAGGTCTTGGACCTGTTGCATAAGCCTTACCATTGATGGTAACTTTGCCATCAATGGCAACTACCATGGTAACAGGGCTCGACAGCCAATGGTAGTTTCCATGGTAGTTACCATTGATAGCAAAGTTACCATCACTGGTAAGTTTTGTGCAACAGGCCTCACATTCTCCATCAATGGTCCCTTATGAAAAGTCATTACCGGTACCTTACATTTCCCTCACCCAAAGTCTATCTGAGAGACTAGGTGGGTATTTCTTGATGGGACCATTGGTTTCCTGTATGAGACTGGTACACCCATTAATGGTATTTCCCCCAAGTCTGGTATCTGCGAATATGACCTATGACCAGACTACCATCTACCTCTAACCCTTTGCTTTACGGGACCCTGGTGGTCCCTGTGTTAATCCTATGGGACCTATACAATTCAGTAGTAAACGGGTTAACATCACCACCTTCATCATATCCTCATTGAAGTATATGTCGTTGTTTCTTTTGTTGTTGAATACAAGATCATTCTCCACACGATGACTCAAAATGTAATTTGATAAATTATATTGTGCCTTCTCATGCGCATTTCTCTTTCCTCATCTTCTTGTCAACCCCACATGCAGCTCATCATTTTGTATTATTTTCTGTACCCCCAATCTCTCACTTCTTTTTGTCATTGTCTACTCTTTGTATTATGACTGTGTTCTTCCATCTTTGTCATGTAAAGTACTGTCTTGTCCCTTTCTCTGTCTCTGTTGGCATCTCCCATTTCCCCCTATTTTGTAGTTCCTTTTTTAGTTATGGACTTGTTAATATCATTTAATTTAATTACTCATTATTCCTAAGTATCATTTGAGGTGTTCACACTTGTACAATCATTGCTTTTTAGTGGACCCCTCTGTTTCCAACATGTATTTCTACATTTGTTCTAAATGTTATAATTGATTTGTAATTTTTTGTTGGAAACATGATTAAATTGAAAACTTGAAACTTGAAACTTGAAACCATCTACTCACGCAAAGAGTCTCTGTGATAGCTCTTCATCCACCAGCCCCTGCGAGTAGCCGACCAGGCTCGGGGTCGTGGTCAGGTCACCTTGTGTCTTCTGCGTCTGGCTCTGGTTGTTACGGCGACGGATGGGCGTGTTGCCGGGCGTGACACGGTCTTGTTCTTCCTGGATGTGCTTGTGAATGGCGAGGATGTAGCCCGCGATGATCATCTAGTCAAGATAGGGGAGAATAGACATAAATAATGTAATTTATTGTAGTTATTTTGGACCCTGTAAGTTGATCTGAAGCGGGTGACCCCTCGATCTTCATTTAAACTTAAATTTAAATTCTAGAGTAGTTCATATAAATATTATAGTGTTTTGGTTTCTTTATGTGTTTCGATGTTTGTATTTCAAATTTTATGATCTTAAATATAACTAACCATCCAACCATGTAAATTGAATAGATGAAAGATTCACAATTGACAAATCAAGGCGTTGGACCAACTGGAGTAAATAACTCTACTCTTTTCAAAATCAACTTATGGTACTGTCATATTAGTTATCCTTCCATTATATGTCATCATGCCAATGTTTCAGTTTTACTATTTTGGTGTTTTCAAGACATGGTAAATCTTTAAACTCAACAATCAATGGGATTCTTATTTGATATCTATTTACCATTCTGTATTATAGCTTTGCAACAATTTCTCTAAACATACAACTTTGTTTCAAGTATGTTATTTTGAGAATTTTGCAATACAGACCAGGCTAATTCTCAACTTACATTGAAGGTTGTCTGGCAATTCTCTGCTGTCGGTAGATAGTGCATTAAATTCCAGTTCATCTCAACTTCCTCCTGTATGAATATTCATGAGAAAATAAAAGTATGAATAAATAAATAAATGAATTTCAAAATATTGTCATGTCACCCCATAGTAATCAGATCTAATTGAAATTAGGCATCTTAATGAGACATGTGATCTATAAAAAAAACAACTGTCTTTCATCTAACAGACATCTAAATGTAGCTGGCTCTGGCAGGCATGCTTCACTTCAAAGCTACTATTTCTAAGGCATGTCTAAATAGAAGAATAATTAAATTTACTACAAAATAAGGTAAATATTGATACTAATTGAACAGAGAAAATAATTTGAATGGGCAAATGTAAATGTAGCTGCCATTCTCCCACAGCAATTTATAGGAATCTACTTATTTTTTAAATTCTGGAATTGAATGTATTTTACATGGTTTTGTACAGATTTTTTCAGAAAGGAATTTCACAAGGAATAGAGGGATCATAAAACTACTTTGAAGGGATTAAATATAAATATTATTCCTCTAAAAATAGAAATGGTAGTTGGCAATATGAATAGCATGATGGTATAATTAGTCACCCGTTTATTTATTTATTTCTTCTAAATTATTATCTTTTATCATTAAAAGAAACAAGTAGAGTCTCCATCATTCTAATTTTGGTCCATCCTCACTCCGTTTAAGAGTACGATATACATTTCTCTGCCACTCACCTCAGTATCCTTCTGGTTTGGTGGAGTTGCCATGACAACATCATCCTCTTCTGTATTCTCACTGTTCTCTCCTTCAAGAGCTTCTGGTATCTTTCCCTTCACACCCCCATGGTTGGCCTGCAGGATTTAACAAAAACAAAAGATAAAGTTTAAGGGTGCTACTCAAACTAATTACAGTGCACTAAGATAGCTAGGCAAAATATGTTAGTAGAAAAAAACATGGAAAACAAACATTTTAATTATTATATTGTTTGTTTAAAACCATAAGGACCTTAGCTCTGTATTTACGGTAAATGTATTGAGTTAATGTCCTTCTGCCTGTCAACAAAGTTTATTTATTTATTCAATTTATGTTTTCCTGTTTTTTTTTTACAGAGTAACTCTCTCAGTATTAAACTGTTTTCCTGAGGGGCCCTGTCAAATCAAAGGTTACAAATACAGAAGAAATTGGAACAAATTTTAGATACAGTCAAACCTGCTTTAGTGACCACCTGTCTACAGAGACCACTTTTTTTGTTTCCCTCAGGCAGTTGCTATAGACAGGTTTGACTGTGCACACATATCATGGATTATTTGTGGTTATCAATAGGCAACATGGGAAGATGATAAACTCACTGTATCCAGCCACATGATAAGCTGCCAGCACTGCTTGTACGACAGCTCAACTCCGTGGAAGAGATCGTTCGACTTGATCGTGTTGGTGACGTAGTCGACGTAGGTGACCGCGTCCACGATGCGCGTCTTCTTGGTGCAGATTATGATCTGGTTGTAGTTGGCATGGACGATGACCGCACCCAGACGTTTGAACTCTGACATGAGCTGCAGGAAGAGCTTCTTCATGAGGCCGTTTAGGGTGCGTCGGAGTGCGGGGTCGTACAGGAGGGCTGAGGGCGAGCACAACCACCTGCCGAAGAAGAAAATTTATATCTCATTATAAACGGAAATGTTTTTTAAAGTTACACTGAAATGTGAAACAACATGATTGTAAGTGTAAAACAATATGATTATTCATATATTTTTCTGCCAAAAAAAATGTAACGCATATTTTGTAAATCATTGTGTTTTCTGACCAATAAAACTTATCAAGATGAAAAAAATAAAAGGAAATGACTGTAAACAACACAATGTTGCAACCTGGAAGTCTGGTAAATTGTAAAAGACAGTGGATTCATGAAAATTGCAAAAAATTCAACAATTTTCATGGCAGAAACTTTTTAAAAATTTGAGTCGATCAAATTTGGAAGAGTTTCAGGCAAACAGACGTTTCTCGTGTTATAGTACATTGTTGACACCTATCTCTGAAGTAAGGTAGTTTTACTTCCCAAAATCACAAACATTAAAAAGAAAAAGGGGGGGGGGGAGGGTAGGGGTAAAGATGTTTCCATTACAGTCTGTATCGATTACCAAAGACATTCAAACCTAAATCTTATTATTCATCATAAATCATAATGGTGAAATAATGTCAATTTTTCATATCAACTGCCAATAACCCTGTCACAATGATGATATCAACAAAGAACAACAGACCAAAGAAAAACTACCATGAATGGCAAAATCTTGGTCAGTTTTGAGTCGATCTGTAATCAGTTTTGCAGTAAGCCCGGGGTATAATGCATTCCCATAAAAATAATCATATGAAGGAACATCCTTATTAGACAACAATAAAAATGCTGCCCACTGACCTGTAATAGTGCATGATCTGGTAATCAGCAAAGACATTGTGGTAGGTAGTCACATCTCTGAGCCAGCCATGAACCATGGTCTTCATTATCCTGTAAAGGGAGATTCAGAGAAGTTAATGGTAGATGTTACTATTTAAATATAATGACGAAAGTGATACGTGTAGATTAAACAATAATGATGATGATGATGATGATGAAAAAGATGATGATAGCTTACAATTAGTCACTGCTTTTTTGTCTTTCCCAGTTAGAATCATGAACAGACATTGTTGGTAGTCTCATCAGCACCTTTGATTAGGCAACTAGATATTGGCGCTTTATGAATACCTGGATTGGATTGGATGATAGAGCTGGAGATGATATTGATGATGCTAATGATGATGACGACAACAATAACAACGAGGTTTATGAAAAAGAGGACACGTCTTACCTGAAAGCTACAGTGCAGAGAGCAGTCTCATCATAGCTTGCAAGTGATGCAGCTGCTCCCGGTTGCCCGGATACCATATCCTCCAAAGATGTCTGCTGGATCGCATCAAAGGCGATGCTTCCGGCCGCGCCTTCAAGCTCCCTGACCTGGTGGGACTGCAAAGTCAAATATAAGGACAATTAACATGCAGGCAAATTGGCAACGTCAATGACAACATAGGAAGGTTTTAAAAAAGGTTAGGTGTACTTTATTGTACATAGATATTCAGTCATGTATCAGAACTCTTGAAATATTGAATTATTCCTCATCCCATTTTTTGCACTGGATTGAGGGCTTTTTACATTCATATATTGCATTTCAGTTAATCTCCTTCAAATATGTACATACAGAATACTGCATACTGGTAACCACAACACAGTTACTCCGACATAATCAAATTGTGCAAAATTAACCTCATCACTATTCAGGCTACTCAGTCTCGGGCTTAAAGGGATATAGTAGGCAGTTTCCATGTGCAGGTCATGACTTTGTGGATATACCGTTAAGGGGTGTGTACAAGTCTCGTACACAGCAAACTACATGTAGATGTGCCAGCAATAGGGTGGGGGAAATGTAAGATAATGACTTTACCTTATGGGGCGATTTACATAAGACCTTTCACATAAGACCTGTTGCTCGTGAAAGTGAAGGGCCGTCCCGTGTTTAACAACACCTTTTGAGGGGAGCACCCAAATGGTGTCAAATCCCCAATGAGAGTCCACTACTATGTGCCTTCAATATGGAGCAGGCAAATAAAAATTGAGTGTTCAACTTACTTGTAGTAGAGTGTTGACAGCTAGGTTAGCCATATCAAGATCAACGCAGACAGTCTGATAACAACCAGAGTGGTTCAGCTCTACTCCTCCTGATTCATCAAACTCAGTCACCAACCTGGTAAATTGAGAGATATAGAGAAGATTAAAAACAAAAATATAAAGCATCGGAACACTGAGAAATATTCTTTGGATGTTAAAGCTTCATTTGTTCATAGATCGACACAGACTGTCTGATAACAACCAGAACGGTTTAAATCTACTCCTCTAGACTTTAATATCAAACTCATTCACCAACCTGGTCAAAGTAGAGAAAAGTATATAAGCACCAGTGAAATACAAACAAACAAAAACAAACAATCAAACATACAATCAAAATACATCATTATGCATTTTAGTAGTTTCATCTGTTGACTAAGAAGGCTAGACACTAAAGTAAATGACATCTGTGAAGAAAAGGCAGAAGTCACTACGAGCCGAGTCCTTTAAATATCAACATGGAAAACAGTCAGTTTGTTACATCCCGCATCGATTGTTGTAACTCTTTACTCTATGGCATCCCTATGTCTCAAGTTAAGAGGCTCCAGCTTGTTCAGAATGCTGCTGCCCGTCTAGTGACATATACACGCAAGTTCGCCCACATCACTCCAGTCCTTAAATCCCTGCATTGGCTTCCTGTTGAACATCGTCTCACCTACAAAATCCTTCTGATCACATACCGTGCCTTGAAGTTCTCCTCGCCACAGTACATCTCTTCTCTACTCAACTTTTGCAAGCCTGGTCGTTCTGGTCTGCGTTCTGCCAATACATCAACTCTGATCATCCCTAAGACCAGACGATCATGGGGAGATCGAGCATTTGCCTCAGCAGCTCCCCGATTGTGGAACAGTCTCCCTAACACACTTAAGGACTGCAAATCAGTAGATAGTTTCAAGGCCAGCCTGAAAACTTATCTAATGGCCAACTTTAACTAATATCATCTTCTTCTTTTTTATAACCATGTGTAATGTAATTTAAGCAAAATTATATCTATGTATATTATGTAACTCATTGTAAGCGCCTTGAGCACCCTCTGGGTGGATATGTTTGCGTGTTATAAATGTCTTTATTATTATTATTATTATTATTATACCGGTAATCATCTCGAAATTGGAAGTTTAATCTCAAATAGTTAGCACATCATTTTGCAATAGACAATTTAAGCATATTCCAATTTCCAATTTACATGTAAGGGGCCTGTTAAATATATTTATGAAAAAAGGGGCATGTAACAGCCAAATGAGGAATACTGAACTTTTGTTGATATTTGATTTAAGAATTGGTCAGTAAATATATATGCCAATGTTTACAGTAATTAAGAAAAATAAATGCTTTCAACAGCCCTACAAAAAAGAAGATTATCTTGAAGGGTCTAAAGCTGACGGAGAAAAAATCATGAACTGCTCACCTATTATCGTCAGCCTCTTTGCCTCCAAGATCAGGTCTGTTGGTGGGCGACGCCCACATCACATGACCGTGCTTGTTGAGATGACGGGCGAAGAAGAGATCTGCGCCCGCTATCCCAGAATCCTCAGGGAGGTTGCCGACGGGGATGTGGAAATAGCGGCTCTGCTCCAAGTAGCTCTAGAATATGCAAGAAACACAAATACATGTAAACAAGACCAGAAAATGTACTACAAACCAATGGAAATGAGAAAAAAAATAGTTTTACAATTGCAAATTTACTTATCAGAACAACATTACAGGAATGCAATACTCTGTCATTTTTTGTCTTTTCAAAACTGTACATCATTTTTTGTTTGAGTGACCAATTTCAATAACCATGTTCCTCCAAAATTATTGTCATATTCAGTTAATAGGCACAAGCTCCAATCTTTTGACATCAAATAACTAGGATCTAGGAATTTTGTAGTATAAAACAAATGATGCATGTCATTAGGAATACTGTCTATTTTGTAAACTTGTCATACAGAATATTTCAGAAAAAGAAAGCAATCTGGGGTTTAAAACAACAGCTTGAAGGCCAAAAAATAGAAATCGTTCCTCCAAAATAGCAATTGTTGGTAGCCATGAGTAGACAAACATACAAGTAGCAAGTAGTCGGCATTGAGGTAGTGCTGTAGCAGACGACGGGATCCCTGCCGCTGCCAGTCCAACACGCTGTAGATGTTATCGCTCTCAGCGATGTGGAGCTTCACCAGAGGGAAGTCTTCCATGGCAGGGATACTTCTGGCAAGCTCTCGGTTACCTGGTATGAGATAAGGGAGGATTGAATAGATCAGTTTGCAATTGTATCATCAAGCAATCAACTATTTCTACAGTTTTTAATATAATTGTTTTCTTCTCTGTTAAAGTGATGATTGAGTTCCGTTAAATGTGAAAAACAATTCATGGCTTTCTCATTCATGTTTGGAAGAAAATCTTAACAAAATGTGCGTAAACTAATTTTGCTATTGAGGACAAACATTATGGCCTGTCCTACCAAAGACAAGTAATGTATGACTTCACATTCTGAACATTGAAATATAATTATTTGTAACATATGAATAAAATAATTTTTAACGAGGCACTAAACAAAGATTTGTGCATTAAATTTGACGACATTACAAAAATAGCATATATAAAAGAAGTTTGGCTTACTTAATGTAGACTGGACGGAGATGAAAGTCGGTCCTCTTTTCTCGTCCTTGTAGGCTAGGAGCAGCCGATGGATAGTACGGTATGCCTAAACAACAAATAAAAAAGACAAAGCCATAAGTGCATGTACATCATGATCTCAATGCTGTAAATGGGGGCTGGCATTATAGGGTAGTAGACACGTTACTATGGTACTCAACTATAGCGATCGTATGGGAAACACAGAAAGTGGTCTTTGAAGACAGGTGGCCTTTGTAGACAGGATCCTTTAAAACATGTTTTGATGAGAAACCATTTTCAAGAGAAACAAAGTATGTGGTCTGTGTAGGCAGGTTGGCACTAAAGCAGGTTTGACTGTATATCTAACCTTGGCCAAAAGAATTTCTGATACATCTGCTTCTAATAATATGAATCTCTCATATAGTATTCTGGATCCAGAAGGGTGCCATGTGCTTTTGCACAGAGTGAACATCCTTGTGGCTCCAAACAAAATAAATGATTTTGGCAGGCGTTTGTTATGAATGAGACTGTGAAGACTGGTTACCTTTTTCATGTCCTTCTCCACCACGATCTCAAAGGTATGGTCCTCCCGAGGAAGGAGCTCATTCTCGCTACTGCGCTCAGACCTGGTAGTAAAAGAAATTATGTAAAAGGAAAGTTACTTATATGTCTCTGTAGTATGAAAATAAAAATGTATATGTCCTTTAAGCATTGTTCAGTAAAACCTTGGCAATTATTTTATGATGACCTAAAGTGTAATACATGTCACATTTCTGTATCATATCACACAGAGCTCAGTGAATATACATAGGATCTTTTGACACAGTTACTATGCATTTACACAAGAAGAAAAAAAGTGGCAATTGCTTTTCTTTCTTTCTTTTTTGAGAAAGTTTATGGCGTTATATAAGAACGACCCCTTACAGGTACAATTTGAAAATATGCAAATACAGCAGTATGTACATCACATAAAAGAAGATCATTTTTCATTTATTTGTGTGTGATTGAAAGCATAGGGATATTTCTTAATGATATGAATAATTCAGACAACCAGCTATAACTAATAGTCCATGTGGTATTGATTGATATCCAGATTTCTATCTTCACAATGCGTGGCCCCATTTTCAAAAGCTAGAAGAAGCACAAGCCTTCCTTTGTCCCAAATTATTCACTTCTTTATCACAATCTCGGCAGTTTAGAACAGCCTACTGAAGTTGAAGGACTAAAAACAAGGTACTAACTTGGCTTGCCGTTCATGCTGGTACATGGAGTTGAGGTTGGGCATCTGATTGGTCCTGACCGTATCCACGGCGATGACTGTAGCCTTGGCGGATGTCGAGAAGAACAATCCCATCATGCACTTGGAGCCTCTAAACATTTCCAAAGGTAAAGGTTAGTGGCAAAAATTTTACGTATCAGGATTAACGTTATATTCAAGCCCTGCAGAAAGACCAGCCTATTTCTTATTCTTTCATGATGGGAGTTTAATACTCACATGATGCTAAAGTACAGCTAGCTCGTTTCGCATTATGGGTCAAGGTTCAAAGACAAACAACATTGCAGTAAAGTTACAATGTAGTAAGGTTGGACAAGTTTTGATATGTAAGAAATAGGTCAAAATTCAAAGGTTACCCACAAAATAATGTTTTACAGGTACCCTGGAAACATTGCAATGTTGCCCGTTTCACATTAGTATGAATACGTCAAAGTTCAAAGGTTACTCACACAATGTTTTGGTAGAAGTAGACCCTCCTGAGACTCCCAGCAGGGAGGTACTGGAACTGAGCCAAGGTCTTGAACTCAAGCTGGCTGAGGTCAAAGGTATCCATATCCTGGAAGAGAAACACAGTAAAAACAGCAACAATAAATTAATTGTATAGTATAATAAAATCATCACCAATGTCTCTGATCCAGACTTATCCCTCATGCATTGCTATTAATACTTTTATGTTCTTGTAACCATCATCACCACCATCACCAGCACCAACATCATCATCACCAACACGACCACGACCACCATCACCACCACCACCACCCCCATCACCATCTCCAACTCCACCACGACCACTGTCACAATCACCACAATTATCATCACCAACATCACCACAACCTACACCACCACCACCACCACCACCACCAACACCACCACCACCACCATCACTACCAACACCACCACCACCACCACCACTATCAAAGTCACCACCATCATCATGAGTACTCACCCCTCCTAGTAGGAACTTAGCATGCTGCCTGTTGACCATGCATACGCATCCGAGCTTCATCAGGGCTCTGAACTCTAGAGGAACCTGGGTCTCGTAGACCCCCTCAATGTCAGGAGCCGCAAGATCTGCTGTCAGCTCACTAAGAAGAAGGAGAATAATATCTGTCAGTTCAGATCAAAAATAAAAAGGGAATTCCTTGGATTTTGGCAAGGGAATTCCTTCACAAAAATTAGAGATCTTGAACTTGAAGCTACAGTAATTCAAACTACATATTTATACATGAGAATCAGGGTGTTGTTTCACAAAACTGTAATGATTGATAGTACAAGTCCACCTACATCACATTGAAAGACGTGTATTACAATTAACAAAAATTTCAATGGAATATTGATGAACAACAGGTTCATGAAATGATGCCTACAGTAGATAGTCAAAAGTTAAAGGGAGTGGGTCATCAGTTTCCACGTGCACAAGGCCATATCCTGGTGAATGATAACACCCGTTATTGGGTAAACACCCGAACGTTGTTAAACGATTCCCCATGAGATCCCACTCTTATGCATTATTAAGTCATATGATTCAAGTCAAAATAACCATTTAAATTGGCATCCATTTTGGCCGAATGAATGTCCTTTGTTCCATTTCCTTATGGTAGAATTCCCAAAATGAAAGCTTACTTGGCATGTTGTTGATATAGCTCCTCTGGTACAGTGTACTGGTAGAGGTTTAGGACTGGGTTGGATCTGGGCAATGTTCTTGTCACTTTTTTCCACACTAGACAACAGATGATAAATTTGGAAGATGGTCAGTAAATTTATAAATAATTCTTATCACCATGATTCTCGATGCTGTTTTTGTGAATACAATTATCACCAGTCAATACCAACGTCATCCTCATTACCATTATCCTGTCATCATCATAAACACAACTATCATCATCATCATCATCAGTGTCATCATCACCATCAGCATCACCACCATTATCATCATCATTTTTATCATCTCATTATCTTAATCATCAACATCACCATCATTATCATCATCATCATCATTATCGTCATCATCATCATCGTCATCATCAGCACCATCATCATCACCAACATCACCATCATAATCATCCCCTTAATGACTATTATGACCAACGCCACCACCAGAGATGCCAACCACTTGACAGTATCCTAAAAATAAAAAAAATCAGGCCAGTAAAATATCAGAAAAAGCAAAAAACTTGGTTGGGGTTGTGGGGTTTACTTGTACATGTTTCTATGCGATTCCGCTGTTTTTATGGGTTTATCTTTTTATTTTTTGGAGAAAAAAAGATGAAAAATCGTATTTTAAGATTTTAAGATCGTATTTCACTCTTATTATCGTACTAAATACGATTTAATTGTACTGGTTGGCATCTCTGCACCACCATTAGAGACTTACTTGCACCCTCTATGTTCTCTTTAGGAGTCCGTTGGTTGACATAGTCTAGGAACCATCAGTTTGATGTGATGAAGATGAGAACCACCATCATCATTATTATCATCACCACCACTACCATCATCATCATCATCATTACCATCACCACCACTACCATCATCATTTCCGTCACCACTACCATCATCATCATCACCATAACCACAATCATCATCACCATCATCATCATCACCACCACCATCATCACCCCCACCATCATCACCCCCACCAACACCACCATCAGGGACTTACTTGCACCCTCTATGTTCTCTTTAGGAGTTCGTTGGTTGACATAGAAGACTCTAGGAACCATGAGTTTGATGTGATGAAGATCAGAACCAATGAGAGCCCACAGCTTAAAGAGCCCTGGATGGCCAGTCTCCATGATCTACACAACACATTGCAAAGACATTCATGGTTAAAGAGTTGAGTTTGAGTTTGAGTTGAGTTGAGTTTGAGTTGAGTTTGAGTTAAAGGAATTGGGTATCTTTGTCTCAGATTCTAAACAAAATCCTGGATTAAGCTCATGCTGCAATCTGAATTAACTTTTAGGTCAGTCAGGAATCCCATGCCTTTTACAAGCCGATCGCTTGTCTGATTATCAAGATATTTATGATTGGAATTTGAAATTACATAAACCATTTTGCCAACGGTTTTTATAACACTACAGTCTATTGGGGAAAATGAGTATGGTAAAACCGGTCACTCAAAGATTTTTACTTTTTTGAGGCACTTCTTGATCATTTTGAAGCAAAATTTTTTAGCGCCTCAATATTGCACCATATCACACACACTTATAACACGTAGGGCCATGCATCTCAGATTTAACATTGTTAAACGATGCCTTTAAGTTATTGAGTAACAAGTTTGTCAAACAGTACGATTGATCTCAGAACTGAAAATTCAAAGACATCTATCTAACCTGAATGATCTGCCAAGGTGAATCCAGCATGGTCTTCGCCGTCCGTCGGAAGAAGCTTCCAAGTCCCGTGCTGGCACCGGCTCTGACCACGCCCCCTACCCCGGCATCCATCCCATCGTCAAGGCGACGCCGCTTTCGCTCTTTCCTCTGCCTTGCCTGCAAGGCCCACTTCTGCTTTTGGTACTGCACCCACTTTTTGATCGTTTTCTGGATAAATCGGAGAGGAGAAGAGGAACACAGAGAATCAAGAGAGAGGGAATTTACAGTCCTTTCCGCACTAATAGCCATTACTGTAACGTATCAGGACCTACCCACAATTGGCGAGGATGGCCCTACATCCTAATCAATTACATTCAAGATGATGCATTGATTTTTACACATAATACAACATAAGTAAGACATTAAAACTGACAAGTACTGATCATAGATACAGTCAAACCTGTCTATAGCGACTGCACAAGGGAAACACAAAAAGTGCACTTTGTAGACAGATGGTCTTTGTAGACAGGTTCCTTTATTAACGGAAACAAAAAATGTGGTCTTTGTAGACAGGTGGTCATTAAAGCAGGTTTGGTTTGATTGTCTTATGTATTGCTTATAGCACAATTTCAAGGTAAATATGATTATTAACTAGTCTGAGGTTCTCTAATACATGCAAAGACTAATTCATTCAAGCAAATAATATTGAGATAGTCTTGGAAATTATGAAAGATGCATTCAACACTTCAGCAGTATTTTAAAGCTGATACCCTTTGAGTTTGGCCTTAATTCAAAATTATCTACATTAGGCTCTTTGAAAGAAAATCACGCCTTAGCCCTCTGAAAACCAAGAAACAGACTTGCTTTCCTAGCAATCAGCTAAGTAAACAATCAACAAATTAACCCATCATGTCTGAATGTTTCTTGCCATGTCCCCTCATCTGTAATATAAGGACCACCTTGGTCTGTCTCTTTCCCCCCCCCCCCCCCCTTCCATCTTTTTATCTCTGTCTCTCTCTTTTGTCCCCCTTCTCTTTCTTTCTTTCTTTCTTTCTTTCTTTCTCTCTCTCTCTCTTTTTCATCACTCTAAATCTCCCTTTCTCTTTCTTAAAAAAAAAAAAATTGAATCTGATCATTTAATTTTTAAGAAATGTCTACCAGGTGTATGTTTGATTTTTTTATTTATGTCATATTTTGTGTTACTAGTTATTTGAATTTGAATTGCAGTTGTATTGTATGTTTGTGACATGGATCGCAAATCAGCCATTGGCTGCGATTATCTTTTTAATAAACCATTTCTATTCTATTCTATTCTATCAATGTTTTGTGAAGAAGTAAAATTGCTTGAATCTAACCCTCTTTCTGCCCATCCCAGGAGCTGGTCCTAGAACATCCTCCCAGGATTCTGTCAAGGCTGCGCTGCTCTCGACACGAGCTGCTCTGCTTCCTGCATCATCTCTCTTCCTCTTGGTTGCCACGGCGACCTTGGTTGGCTTCTTCTTGCCTCCAGAGGGCCCTCCGAAGTCCTCCATGTCGACGATGTCTGGCTGGCTTTCTGGTTCCATGTCAAGACTTGGTTCCGGTTCTTGTTCCTGTGCCATAGATATTATTGGGGTTTGGAAAAAAGGATGGTGAATTCAATCAAACACTTAAGAAAGTACCCTACGGGTTTAGGTTTAGGGTTGCAAACTGAGTTTTGGGTTAGGTATAGTGTTAGGTAAAGAGTCAAAGTTAAGAATTTGGTTTGTGTAGGAAATTGAGGTTCAGCAATTGCTGCAGGAGTAGTAAAACCTGATTAAGCGAAAGAACAAACGGTAGATCGAAGACTTACCACAGTTTTTGGTTTCCTGACGAACATCTCGCTGATCTTCTGTTGCTTGAAGACATCATTCTTCTCACAGAGCTTCTTGTGGAGCCATTCAGGATGGGCTACACGTGGGACTGGGTTAGCAACCTTCAAAACAAAGTATAAAGAATAATAAACTGATCATATCGATACAACAAACGCATGATTAGGTAGTACCCTTTCCATCTATTATGCATAAAACACCTTCAAAGCCATATAACAATATGTGACAATTTTTTATGTAAAAAGGGGTCTTTGTTAGAGAGTTTCAGACTGTGTGAGAAGATATCATGTTGCTCTACATGTATCAAACACAAGCGTGCAATATAACAACATTTTTTGCAAAGTATAACATGTACAAAGTGAATGAGCACTGCTTGTATCCTTTGTTACAGCTGCTGAGTTTATTTCCCCTGCGTACCTGCCAACCTTTCACAACAAAAATTAGCAATCTCTTGAGGCAAAATTAGGAATACAGTCTATTTTGTATACTTTTCACGCAGAATTTTTCAGAAAAAGAGAGGAATCTAGAGTTCAAAACAATAGGAGTGTCGTGGCTGAGTGGTTTAAGGTGCTTGACTGGAGATGCGAAGGTCGAGAGTTCAAATCCTGACACGGCACTAATATCATTTGGCAAGATATCAACCTGCACTTCCTACTCTCCTACCAGGTTTTAAGATTATATTGTGCACACAGTGTGTGCGGGAAAGTATTAATCCAATAACCAGTGTAATAGTACATATGTAAAGCGCTTAGAGACATATAGTTGTATAAAGCGCTATATAAAAACAGAATATTATTATAATCAATAGCTTGAAGGTCCAAAAATTGGAATCCTTCCTCCAAAATAGGATCGCTTGGTAGCACTACTCCTGGGTGAAGAGAGTTACAAACCTGTTGAAGTGCAGCTGGAATGGTAATGATCTTCGAAATAGTGCTACCCAGTCGCTCAATGTAGTAGTTCCAGTCAAGAATCTACAAAGATGATACAATAACAAAAATATGAGGATACAAATTGTTTCTCTCGCATTTCTACGAATTTCCTCTACATAAACAATGATAATTGAACACTTATCCCAGAATAGGGCCCCGTTTCACAAAACTTGTCATCAGTGACAAATGATCAGTTTTGTTATAAGCTAGTAAAATCCTTGCTTCTGATTGGTTATCAGCAGATTTGTCACTGATTTTTGTCAATTGTTATTGAAAAAGGGCTTTGTGAAATAGCTCTCAGTTCTATACTGCTGTTGAGTTCTTAAAGTTCTTGTCTGGCGTAATTTGGTACAAAATTATTAAGAGCAAGATACGAGAAAGATAATCTTCCACGATGTGAGACTGGACATTCTCAGATATAAAGTGTGCCGTAGCTTTGGGATTCATCTTTTTCTCAGAATAATCTTAAACCAACTTTCACCAAGTATTCAACGATCTGATAAAAAGAAGTCTGCCATCCACTGGTAGTTATGCAGAAGTCCATTTCTTGGGTGTGTTTATTGTTGACCTAAGGCATATCAAACAATTCTCATTAAACGCATTGTTTAGAAATATGTCCAGGATTGCAAATCTGAGATGCATGGCCCTACATGTTATCAGTGTCTGCGATATGGTGTAATATTGAAGCCCTAAAACAATTGCGCTTCAAAATGAACATGAAGTGCCTCAAAAGGGTAAAAATCTTTGAGTGACGGCTTTACAATATTAATTTTCCTGAATAGACTGTGGTGTTATAGAAAATGTTGGGAAAACGGTTTTTGAAATTTCGAATTCCAATCATAAATATCTTGATAATCAGACAGCCGATCTGCTTGTAAAAGTCATGGGATTCCTGACTGACCTAAAGGTTTATAATTATGATTGCGGCATTAGCTAAATCTGGGATTTTATTTAGAATTTGAGGCAAAGTTACTCAATCCCTTTAAGCACTTACTGTTCTAATGTCAAAGTCTGTCATGGTCTGAAACTTGAGCCATTTTTTGAGGTAGTGTTTCTTGATGCTCGGCTCGGCCTGGAAGATCGCCATGGGGATGGCTCGCTCGGTGACTGGGGCGCCGTCTGGTTTCTTAGCGATGATAAACCTGCAGGCCAAGCCCTTATCCTTTACCATCTGATCACCAAGGAACTATCAATAAAAGTTCAAGATAACATTTTGTTGTTAACGTACATTAATTATTTTTAGTTTTGTTATGTTTTCTGAACTGATTTGTACCAAAATACTTTGTTTAGCTGTTTGAAGGGCAAGCACATGAGCTATTATCTAGCCCCTTTTACCAACCAATAGTTTTTCTTCTTGTATATGTAAAACCATTGTATGAAATTTATGTATTGCTGTTGGTAAATAAATCAAATCAAAACATGTAGATGCTACATTGCTGTGTCAAAAGAGGGGCAAATGTCTTTTGTTTGTACAAATCAATACAAAATACAAGTTGGGCATTAAAATCATACATTTCACAGATGATAAGTTATTTATTATCTAGCTCATTAAATGTTGCTGACACTAATTTGATAAAGACCAAAAAAGACATTCAGTAGAAACAAAGAAAAGTGGATGGATTGATGATTAGATGTAATGGAAAATAGACTAATGGAATTTTGAAAAAATGCAATGAAACAAACAGAGAATTGAACAAATTCCATACATGCCAACATTTGAAAATCAGAAATCTGTACACTATGTGCGCAAAGCGCACATCACGAGCGCGAAGCGCGAAGTCCTTTTAGCCGGGGTCCAGGGCCCGCTTTAGGGCCCTGGAAGCTCTGGGTTTCCAGATGCTCTCTGGTGCAATCTGAGCCTATTTTAGGGACCATTTCCCCTAAAATTCAACCCAAGTTTATGGGTAATTTTTGTGTCATACCAAACAAAAAAGTGATTGAAGTGAATTCCACATTTTAATTTCTCCTTGGCAGAGGCAGAGCCGATAATAGACATAGATTTAATTAGCCACTCATGCAGAGTGATGCATTTAAGTCTAGTTACTTTTTAAATAATTATACATGACATAGATATATGCATAAAATGAGACTGGCAATAATGGTATTCAACTTTCCAGACAACAGTCAACAATCCAAAATTATTGTAACTCATTGAGCTACATGTAAATGAGGTTGTCAAAATCAATGTCAGCAGAACAAGACTCCACCACTGATCTTTAGATCTTGCCGACAATAAATGCAGTATACATTATCAGAGATGCCAACCCTATATGATGGCTGTCAGTAACATTTACCATATTTGTCCGTAACAAATGGGGGTCTTTCCGGAACGCAAGACACCGCAGCATAATTTTCGCGCAAAATGTACACAAACACCCAATCACTCTTACTGCATTTTGAACCTACCATTTTTAAGTCCAAAATAAAGATGTGCATAAAAACGTTTTTAAAAATCTGTTTCCAGTCAAAGGATCTCCTCCTTGGGTACTCGCTCTTTTGAGTGAATCCATGATAATATTCAGGAAGAAAACACCTCGTTCAAGCGTCGAATGGCAAATTCGAATCCACAGTCAAACGGCAGAACTCGTATCCTACACAAGCACACGTACACTCACGATCACCAGTACCACAGACACTCGAGCCCAGGCCGCTAGTTCATGAACAACAACACACCGTATATCGCACTTGCAATGTGCCCACTGAATCACCGAAGTCTTCGCTACTATACTTTGAATGGGTATTGCGGGCACCGCGCGCATGATCATCTACCACCATGCTCCCCCCAAAATGCACGACCGCAAACTAGTATCAAAACAGTAATAACGGCGGCCGTGTTGTTTCGGAATTAAACAAGATGGCGGCGGACGGACCATGTGCGTGAAAGTGCCTATCCAGTGTAGTCAATGCTATGTATGGAAAGCCAAATTCCCCTAAATCGGAACGTTCCGTTTTTTAGGGCTATAAAAACTTCAAAAACGGAACAGTTCCGTTAAAATCGGAACGGTTGGCATGTCTGAAATTCAAATACTTCTGCATATATTTGCATATATCTGTACTATTCACATACCTCTGCAAGTCTCTTCGCAGTGCTGATGGAGGTAGATTTCTGTGCGCCGTAGTCCTCGAGCTTACGAGACATGCTGCGATTCTCCGAGATCAAATGAAACAGCTCACAGTCTGGCATGTCCACCGCCTACAGAGGGAGACAAATAACACAAAACATAAAACAGGGACAATGGTAAACGCTGATGGACAATGACATTTTTTTTTAAATTAACATCGGCAATATTAGCACGGAACAATAATTTGTTATATGCCTAGATGAAGGGTGACAAAAGAAATGTTGACATTGTTTTCCTTGTCATATTTGTTATAAAAAGATAAAGCAAAAGGACTTATAACCTTGAAATTATTGGAATTGAGGCAATGCTTGGACGAAAACAAGGCAAAAATCTATGATGCATTTTTCTAGAAATATACATAAACGTTGGTGTGGATGAATCACGGATATATTACTGTTACAAAATAAGTACCTGCATACTACAAGTACCTCACTGCAAAGACTTATCAAACCAAGTAGTCTTTGGTCAGATATTTTGTTACTTTTATTTTATATACAGTGAAACCTGTCTACAAAGACCACCGAAGGGAGTGTGTGTGTATTGGGTTTTTACAGACGTGTTTCAATCAGATATGATTATTTACGTCTGGGGACCGACCTTTAAACGTCACTATCCGAAAGACGCGACTCAATTTCGAACCTGCATCCTTGGCTGAATCTGTTTGTAACTTCCATTGTTAGCTGGATTACAGGCGCACGCCACAACTTAAAGCGGTCTTTGTAGACAGGTGTTCTTTCTAAACAGGTGGTCGCCAAAGCAGGTTTGACAGACTTAAAGCCCCACTGTACTACTTGTATCTACTTGCTCCCTCTATAGAAAACAATGCCTAAGAGGTGCCCGTTGGTCCTCCATGATCCTCTTTTTTCTTATGTTAATTGAGAGCCGAGTTGATGAGATAGCCACCTGTCAGTGACCTCGCTGGGTGGTCTAATCCCCCCTGGCCAAACTAGTACAGACGGGTTTTAACAAATTAGCATTATCACAGCTTTGTTTCTCACCTTGCTGTAGAGAACATCGAGCCAGTAGTCCGCAATCTTGGCTACAGCAGCGTAGCATTCCTCCAGTGACGTGCCTTTCAGGAATGCCTCAAAGACGGAGGCTTGGAAGATCTTGATGAGCTGAAGCTCACCGTTCCGCTTCACCTCAAAGCCCTTCAGCTCGGCCAACGATCCGTCAAAGTTGAACACAGCATACCTGTATAAAAGAGTCTAGGGAGAGTCAGGCAGGCACAAGAATAGCAGACAAGCACATAAAGCTGTGACAAAAGTATTAGGTAAACAGGAGAAGTAGTCAATGAAAATTCAGTCATGGAATTTAAATTGCCAGAAACGTAAGAGGTGTAATAATAAAAAGTAGCACAAGAAAGGATCAGATTATAACCATGTTTTTTTAGGTTCCACCTGCAGTTCATTCAAGCAATTGAAAATTTATGCAAACATGCAGTTTGATCAAATGAACCTACCTAATGATTCTTTTCAAAACTGGGTGGCAGTGACAGTATTAAATTACCTATAAAACACCTTATTGAAGGAAAACCATTTCATAAGTGTAGATTTCATATTTTGTATGATATTGAACTTTGAACTTTGACCTTATGACCTCACCTCTTCTTCAACTTCTTGCCTTCTTCTTTGGACGCGGGTAGGATCATGGCGAGGTAGGGACCGTCCACCTCAAAGAAGATGGAATTCTCACTCCTGACCTCATAGGTCAGATTGTTGGGGTCAACCATGTAATGAATATGACCTTTGACCTTAAGCTAGTAACCTAACATTACACTTGTTCAATTTATAGCTGTAATACCTACATGTAAATATACCTTACAATGAATCCTAAAAATACAGCTTTACATGATAGAGAAGTGTTGATCTATGAACATTTCTTCTAGTTTAAAATGGTGAGCAACCTTTGACCTTTGACCTATTGACCTCACCTCTTCTTCAGCTTCTTTCCTTCTTCCTTGGACGCCGGGAGGATCATGGCAAGGTAGGGACCGTCCACCTCAAAGAAGATGGAGTTCTCACTCCTGACCTGATAGGTCAAATTGTTGGGGTCAACCAACTCCTGGTACTGGTCATTGGTGTTGTAGTCCTGGAGGGGATAGAAATAAAAAAATAATTTTTGTTTTATTATTACAGTTTCCAAATAACTGACAGGTTTCGGAAATTAGAGGTATTGGTCCAATTTTATAATGTGGAGAATCACATTAGACAATGGGCTTAATATGTGCAAACTTTGCAAGATATGGATGCCAAGAAAGGACCAAACGCTGACAGGGCATCGTTTAACGAAACTGTCAAAAATACAAGTATTAACCTTTACAAAAAATGTAATGGGATGTCGGCAAGCACGGTCTTATAACGTTTTTCGTTTTTCGTTTTTCGTAAAATGATGCCTTGATGAATGATACCAAGAATAACTACTACCGATTCATTAAACTTTCCACACACTCTGCACTAAACTAAGAACAACTGGAGAGCACATTTCATTGTAGGTTTTGAATGAGGGTTTTGAAATGATGACGTGGATGTACCAAACTGAAATCAACCAAGAAGACAAAGATTTGGGGTAATCTGTCAGCAGAATCAGGTCAAAAACTTATCCACGCCATAAAGTTCAGTATCGCCCAAGGGAAGGAAAAAAAGCCACTTTCGGCTTCATTGTGGACTGTAACTACACATTTGGGCTGATTTGTCTGCAGAATCATTAGGAAAACTTACCCACACCATGAAGTTCAGTATCCCCCAGGGTAGAGAAGAAGAAAGAAAAAAAAAAGCCACTTTGGGCTTCTTTGTGGGCTTTAAATACACATTTGGGCTTATTTATCTGCAGAGTGATGAGGAAAACTTACCCACACCATGATGTTAAGCATAGCTCCTGGGTAGGAGATAGCCACTTTGGGCTTCTTCGGGTTGGTGGTCTTGATGTCAAAGTTCTCAGGGAAGCTGGCTGGCATCACGCACCAGATACCGTCTGTGTCCAACTCAAGAGGGCGTCTGTCCATATACAATTTAAGAAATCATAATATTGTTAAGCTATTAAATATACAATCATTTGTATTCAAAAGACATTTGCAAAAGAGTTTCATTACCAATCATCACCAAGAATCAAATCATAAATTATATCACTTTATTCAACTGCATGATCAATTACTTCTTAGAAAACTATCATCATCAACAATATCATAACCAACATCAGCATGCAAAAAAAGAAAAGACAATAAACACTTTTACTTTCAAATCCACTTAAAGGTAGTGTCTCCCTTTTGCAGCCAACATCAAACCCTGCAAAAGGGACACACCACATTTGATTGAGGGTACTATTCCTAGATGTACCAACGACAGAATTACTAACATCCCCAAAACGTGAGGCATCCACGCTTGCAACAACAATGAACACCTCTACCAACTACATGTTTGTAAACCCTCCACACCATGATAAAGAAGAAGATAGACTTACCCGATCTGTTCAATGAGTTCCCTTGCCCTCGTGATAATCCCAGCTCCGGTATAGCACACAATGCCTGCCATCTCCATCGAGTACCAGCGAGATCTGGAAAAACAAAACCAATATCCATTCAACTAAAAATGTCTTCTTCATTTTTGACTCAACTAAAAAACTAAAGAAATTAATTCTTTCCATGATCTCTTTTTCAATTTTCTTCACAAAGGGTGATTTCTCCTCAGAGGCTACCTGTATATATCTTTCAACTTTTACCAACATTCCTGATTCAAATTTCCAGAACTCTTGTTAAAGCTTACCAGGGGGGTGTTTCATAAAGAGTTTGTAAAGTTACGCATGACTTTACGAACGACTTGTATATGAAGTGCCAGATAGGATGCCCCAAGTTTTTTTCTGATATTTCCAATAACCTCAATTAAATTATGGAAACAAATATACTTTGCATTAAAAATGGTTGTTATAATAAGAATGTTAATCTACATCTGCACAGTTCAACTTAATAAATAATAATCAATAATTATTGAGCATCCCATTTGGCTTTTCATATACAAGTCGTTCGTAAAGTCATGCGTAACTTTACGAACAGCTTTATAAAACACCCCCCAGAGCTAATTTGCTTTTGCTCAGGTGCATACTGCCACCGTTGTGACAAGGGTATGGAGACAAAAGAATTCACATGAATTTTCAAAAGAAGCATATCAAATACACACAGAAAGAAGCACATGCTACAGATGCTTCTATATATATGGGTAAGTATTTCTTTGAAGACAAAAAATAATATACTTTTGTCAGGCAAATGTTTATGAAACTTAAAGATAAACTTTAGTACTGGTAATGCGATTGCATTGTGAAAGAAAAGGTGTGAAAGGATCAGAAACAGTTGATCATGGAGCATGTAAGTATTGGTGTGCACTGCAAGGTTCTGGAGTCATCAAAATCATAATAAATTTGACCGAGTCTTGGTAAAGTAACAAACACTCACATAGAAAGCTATATATGGGACAACACACATGGTGTCGGGGATGGTACTACCTTGGTTTCCTTGTCTTTCTATGCTCATTACTCAGCCAGTATACATTTTCTTCCAAAATTGTTTGGCACATGTCATTTATTTGTAATCTTGAACATTCAGTGTAAGTTTTGTTTGATTCTGTGAGAATTAATTTCTTTTTTTTTACCAGTACTGGAGTTTATCTTTAACATTTTAAAGATCCACAGAATGGATACAGTATATAGAGCAATCATTGACTGCTTATCATGGATTCAAGGTTAAAAATACAGTCAAACCTGTCTTTAGCGACCGCCCAAGGAAAACGCAAAGAGTGGTCTTTGTAGACATGTGGTCTGTGGAGAAAGGTTCCTTTAGTACATGTTTCAACGAGAAACCAATTTCAAGGGAAACATAAAAAGTGGTCTTTGTAGATAGGTGGTCTTTGTAGACTGGTTCCTTTAGTACATGTTTCAATAAGAAACCATGTCCAAGATAAACAAAAAATGTGGTCTTTGTAGACAGGTGGTCACTAACGCAGGTTTGACTGTACAGCCCTCAATGGACCTACCCTTTTCTCATCACATAGCCGTAGAATGAGTTCAGGATACATTTGTGGGCCAGCTGCAGAGAATCGTAGAGGATCTCCTTGTTCCTTGCGCTCTTGATCTCGGCAGCATCCCCCTTCTCCAAGGCCCCTGCTACCTTCCTCTTCCAAACCTGCCATCAAAAATAAAGAATGAGTTTCAAATGTGGACACTGGCATCAGTCCTTTAGACGACAGAGACTATGTTCTTGTAATATCATGGTAAATCATATCTATATATATAAGAATTATAGATGGAAAATAGGCATGCAAAGAAAGATAAAGTTAATGATATTGGAATAAGACATTGAGGAATTTTTGTGTTCCTAGCGCTCTTGATCTTGGCCGCATTGCCCTTCTCCAAGGCCCCTGCGACCTTTCTCTTCCAAACCTGCCATGAAAAATAAAGATTGAGTTTTAAATTTGTGCACCATCAGGAGGGTGTTTCACAAAGACTAAGATCGACTTAAGTTGGACTTAACTATGGTAGGTTGTTCATGCCAGTATTTGCCTTCATTATTCACTGGCATTGGTCTCTCAAGGGACGTACAAATCATGGTCACAAATCTACAGGATTTATGTCAGTGTAATCTCAGTATTAGGAAAAAGGCGGTCTTGGGTTAGATAATGTAGGTTTTAAAGGTAAAGACCAGTATTGGAAATGCCCCATTTCAAAAAATGAAATGGAGGCTCTTATTACCAATCATGTGAAAGAATATGTTTTGACTATTATGCATGATGATACAAATTTTGCCGCGAAACAGCCAACTAAGTGATATATTTGGTAAATTAGTTTATCTATTGGGATGTGAGAGATAAACACATGTGTGCGTAGTCCCATATACATCTTTCTGTGTACAGTGCTTGCAACTTTACGAAGACTGGGCCAAATTTCTTATCATTTTGATGATTCCAGAACCTTGCAGTACACACCAATACTTATATGCTAGATGATCAACCTTTTCTGATCGATTCCACAACATTTCTTTCACAATGCAAACGCATGACCATAACTGGCCTTTATCTTTAAAATGAAAGCCTTATTCATACGTACTATGTTCCCACAACTTATTACCAAACTGATGATAATTCATGTAATTACTTGTTTTTACGCTATTTTATGGCAAGTAAATTACGGTATCTGTTTCCTTTTTTGTGGTCTAACTCAGTTCCACATTGTGATGTTTTGTCTCCCTCTTACGCCCAAGCTTGGGAAATCATTTTGTATTTAGTATTGAAGGACAAACAATTAGCATGCATTAAAACAGTTAAAGATACTGTCAACTTGTTCAAAATTTACTTTGTACCAAAAGTGTTGGTCAGAGATCCATCAAAGAAATGGGATTTTATTTGAAAAAATGTTAATCATTCAGCTTTTTGTTTGTTTGTTTGTTTGTTTTTATTTCTGCATTTTCAAAATGAAACATAATCATATACATAAATTTACAAATATTTCTTCATTTTACATAATTTTTGTAATCGTTTGAAATCTTTTATGTGGAAAGTAACACACGGAGCGCTCTATACACGCAAAAAACTTGCCAAATGGTGTATGAGCAATGGCAAATGCCCTTTTTGTTTAACATTAGAAAGTATTGATCATGTTTTTGGGGAATGTGGATCCGTTCAGAGAATTATTTGTTGGGTATGCGAGGTGGCAAAGGAAATGCTGGGTGGGCATGTTTTATTTAATAAGGATTGTTTTTTGTATGGATCCTCGGCTACTATTAATGTATGTTTATGGGCACGAGTTTGGTATTTATTTGTTGTTACACGCACAGTAGTGTGGAATCGACGTTGTTCATATATTTTTGAGAAAGTTTTTGTTTCTGAGGATATTTTGTTATTAAGAATTAGGGATGAATTTCGTTTACGTTTGGTTATAGACCGGAAAAGACGGTCCAGACAAAAGTTTAATAAAGTTTGGATTAATGGGAAAAGTTTTATTTTGGTGGTGGGAGAAAATATTCAGCTCAATTTACCGGGTTTGAAGAATTAATATGCTAATTTCTTTTTGTTGTTGTATGTTATTAATTCAGTTGTATAAGAAAACTGATGATCGTCGTTTCACCCCAGAGACGCTCCAGATCATCGTCCAATAGCATCAGCATGCAATGAGGCTAAAGACCTTGCAGCAGCTACGCAGATTGTTAAAGAAAAACAAAGGTGCATATCTTGCAAGGCTGAGAAATGTACGGTGGACTTTATGACCTACGAGACCTTCGTGTGCCACATGAGGGACCGGCACAGTGAAATGAACTTAGAAGGTATGCATGTCCCCTTAAATCGTGTAGAGTTTCATGCAATACTCCCAAGGAGTGGCTTAACCATCTGGCGGGCAGGCATCCTCAGTATGTGTACATTCACAATATTGACTTTTTCAACCGATATTTTTTATTGGAATGAATTGATTTTGGTGCGCTCCTCTAATTAATCATGCGCCCTCACAATTTATCCTCTTTTAATTTTTCACTTTGTTTGGTTAATGTTCACGGCTTACGAGATTCATTTAAATGCAGAAATGTTTTGAATTGGTCAATTATCTTTTCTTTTGACGTTGTATTATTACAAGAAACATATTTAGGTGTGGGGTGAAGCGTCGGTCTTCAGGTTCACCCCGAAGACGTTCCAGATCGTCACATGGCCGCGGAGGCAATGAAGCGAAAGAACTGGTGGCAGAGACCCAGATTATGAAGGAGGAGCAGAGATGGATTTTGTGTAAAGCGGAGAAGTGTACTCATGACTTTATGAATTACGAGAGCTTTCTGTGCCATATGAGAGACCGGCACAACGAACTAACTATTAGCAGGTACGCATGCCCCCTTAAGTCTTGCAAAGTTACGTGTAATACTCCTAAGGAGTGGTTATATCATTTGGCGGGGCAGTATGTGTCCATTCACAATATTGACTTTTTCGACTGATATTTTTTATTGGAATGATTTGATTTTGAGGCGCTCTTCTAATTACTCATGCGCCCTCACAATTTATCTTCTTTTAATTTTTCAGTTTCTTCAGTTAATGTTCACGGCTTACGAGATTCATTAAAATGCAGAAACATCATAAATTGGTTAAGTATCTTTTCTTTTGCCGTTGTATTATTACAAGAAACATATTTAGACACTGAAGTTTTTAATTTTTTTAATTCAGTTTGGGACGGTCCAGTTTTCTTTTCGGCCTCCCGTTCTAATCATTCATGTGGAGTTGCAATTGCTTTTTCTGAAACACTTTGTTGAACTTTTTCTCAACTCAGGTCCGATTTAGAGGGGCGTGACATCTCTGTATTATGTTCTTTTCCAGCCTGTTGTTTTCGTATATGTAATATACATGTATATGCATCGTGTAATCCAAGTTTACGAATTTGTGTATCTTACGAGATATAGTGGATTACAGTTGCATCAGAGGGAACCCTTGCGCTCTTATATCTGTTGACCAACATACGGTAAGGCTTTTGATAAAGTTCATTGGGTTTTTTTATGAAAGTATTGAGCAGATTTAATTTTGGTCCAAAATCTATTCGTTGGATAAAGATTTTATATTCTGGTATTACAAGTACAGTTTTACTGAATGGTAAAATGGGTGACAAAGTCATTGTTCAGAGAGGGATAAGCCAAGGTTGTCTTTTGTCGCCATTATTATATGTCTTATTTATTGAGCCTCTGGCGCAATATATTTTTATCTAATAGAGGTATTAGAGGTTTTTACATTCCAGGAGGGAGTGGAAAGTCAGTCAAATTGATTCAGTATGCAGATGATGCAACTTGTATTGCAACTTCCCAACTTGATGTGATTAATTTCTTTAAGGCTTTAGTCATATTTGAGAAAGCTACTGGAGCATCTATCAATTTAAAAAAGACTATTGGTTTGAAATTAGGGGACTTTGTTGGACGGAAATTAAGAGGAGATATTGTTTGGTCAGAAGATGAAATTAAAATAAATGGAATTTGTTTCGGTACTGACAAATCAATTACCGGTAAACAGTTTTTGGAAGATCTTATGTAATAAAACCAAAATGGAATTAAAGTTGTAATCTTACTATTTATGGGAAAATTGATATTTTCAATACTTGTATATTTCCTATTTTTTGTTATGCGGCCAAAGTTTATGTTCCTAGTTCAAAAATACTCACAAGTATTTTACGAGCTGTTTCTAGTTTTATTTGGCAAAAGACAACGGAACTTGTTTCTCGAGATACACTATGCATGAGATTTTGATAATTCATTATTGAAGGAAAAAATATCTAAAGATCATAATGGTGAGAGCACACAGTGGCATGAACGGTCTGCTATAGTTAAATCCAACTTAAAGTCGATCTCAGTCTTTGTGAAACACTCCCTAGTATTTTAATTACAGAGAATATGTTCTTTTAATATCTTGGTAAATCATTTTGATATATGGATTATATAGATGGAAAAATAGGCATGCAAAGAAAGATGAAAGTAATGTTATTGGAATTAGACATTATTGCTCTGTATTGTTTTCTGTTGATGATGTTCTGTTATTTATATATCGTATATATGTTGTTTTTATTGAGGGTAAAAATAAAGACTGAACTGTACTAAATGCTGGTAGGTACAGATATTGAAAAGAGGAGATATCTAGGAATGTTTGAAGCACTGACCTTGAGAAGACCTTTGAACTCATAGCGCCGATCACGGAACGCCCTCACCGTGTCGACGTAGAAAGAGTTCTCTCGCTGGCAAATGGTGGTGTGTTTTTCTTCTTGCTTCGTGATCTTTGTCTTCTTGTAAGCCTTGCGACAATACTCTAGGAGACAAGAGATGAAGAGACGCAAGGATCAGGAAATTACTACCAAAGGAACTGCAAAAACTATAAACTGTTGCCCATTCTTTACCCTTCTGGGACAGTCATTCCATATTTTGTGGCTGGGCTCAATAACTTTTGATTCAGAACCTTTAAAATATATACCAGATTCAGGAGTAGAGAAAGCAAAGATTTCTTCATACTCTGCATCCATTTTTCTTGCATGACCATATTGTGTTTGATACTAGGAATTTAAAAAGGAAAATAAGTTTTAAAATCTTTGAGTGGAAATGCATTTCAAAGGAATTGAATTATACAAAAGCAATTTTGAGAAAAAATACATTTTCACAATCATCTTCAATTCTCTATTTTTTGTGTTCTCAGTTTTGAAATAGGTTTAGGTATCCTATTGGACAAAGATTCAAGATGGTAATAGGCTTAGTTGTAGAAATTATTCATGAGGAGTGTTTCACAAAAACTAAGATCGACTTTAGGTTGGACTTAAATATGACAGGCCATTCATGCCACTGGTTGTTCTAACCATTGGTCTCTCAATTATGATCTTTAGATTGTATTTTTTCCTTCAATACTGTAGATGTGTGACCATGATTTGTACGTCCCTCGAGAGACCATTGCCAGTAAATGGTGAGAGCAAACAGTGGCATGAACAGCCTGCCATAGTTAAGTCCAACTTAAAGTCAATCTTAGTCTTTGTGAAACACCCCTATGGAGCAATAGTCATTGCTGGGGCAATCACTTGCTGGCCCCCAAAAATTGCATGAATGGTTTAACAAAAGAAATGGTTTCGCTCTACAAAAATAATGTGACAATACCTTGCAGTCTTTTCTTTTCCAGCAAGGCTTGTTCCTCTTTGCCCAGTTCATGGAAGACCCTGTGAGGTTCGCCGGGATTGGCTGGAGGGATCCTCTCAATCTCCAACTGCTGTTGAATTCTGTGGTACTCCCCCCTCGAAGCAGGCACTATAATGCACATAGGAATATGTGATGCAGACAAAACAATGTGTTACAGGTATTTTCCTTTACATTATCTCCTAGTGCTGAATAATGTGGTCACTCGCCATCCCCCATTTAACAACAAAACAAATTTAAAATTGTTACTATAGAACGCACAAGATACATGAAAAGCAATGCAACAAACACCAAAAACAACAAATAGTGAAATGTGCCAGACCATATGTAGCATTCTCTACATTTTCTTCATGAGCCATTGATTATATCACGATTAACTCTAGGATTTCAAGGATTTAATCTCTGCCAGGTACCCATTTACATCACCTGGGTCAGGTGTGGCAAATGTAGATTAATGTCTTGCCAAGTACATTAGTGCCACGGCCTAAAGACATATCCAGTCACCCACGGCACCTCCAAACAATGTGGCAAACCTTGCTCGATGGATGGCTCATAAGTGAATTCTGTGTTCCATCACTGTAAATTCTTAGACAAAATTAGGTAACTGTTTCAACAAAGACCTTTAAAGGCATTGTTTAACAATGTTAAATCTGAGATGAATTACCCTAAATGTTATCAGTGTCTATGATATGGTGTAATTATGAAGCCTTCAAAAAATTGCACTTCAAAATGATCATGAAGTGCCTCAAAAAAGTAAAAATCTTTGAGTGACTGGTTTTACCATACTCATTTTCCCTAATAGACTGTAGTATAATGTTATAAAAAACGTTAGGATAACGAAAAATGAAATTTCAATGATTGATCATAAATATCTTGATAATCGAACAGGCGATCGGCTAGTAAACGTCATGGGGCTCCTGACTGACCTAAGGGTTCATAAGTATGATTGCAGCATGAGTTAAATCCAGGATTTTGTTTCAAAATCTGAGACAAAGTTACCCAATCCCTTTAATCAAAACTTTTCTTGACTCACTGTAATCTCCCCTCCACATCCAAGACATCTCCCTCTGACACCGAGCTCCTGGTTTGTTGAAGTCACACGCAGCGCACACTGCCTCGTCCACCATAGCTGAAGGCTGAAAGAAGTAATGAAGTACAAGTAAGGTATATGACCCACAGTGACCACCTGTATACAAAGACCACCTGTCTATAAAGACTACATTTTCTGTTACCCTTGACATCATTCCTCATAGAAACCATATGAAAGGAACCTGTTCATAAAGATCACCTGCCTATAAAAGGAACTTTCTTGTCTGGCTTTGTGTAACAAGACAACCATTGAGAAACTGTTTGAATTTCAATGTTGCCTCTAAAAGTTTAGATTTGGAATTTGCTTGTATACTAATACTCTTTTCACACTGGTCTTGCTTAACCCCGTACTTTGCTTAGCCCCGTACTATCCTTAACCCCGGACTATTTTTTTTGGCTTTTCACACACGCTGTTTTTAGTCCCGTACTAGCGCCTATTCCGGAATAAGAAAATTCCCGCTGTTCTCACTGTATTTCGTTAACCCCGGATATCGTGAATTTTATGATTGGACATACTTCGCATCTGGCCAGCTGCGATACGCTCCATTGCGTAGTACCGGACTATTTTTCGTTTCTGTTCTCATTCATTTGCTAAGCACCGCAATTGCGGGGTTAGCAGGAGTTAGCACCAAAATTGCGGAGTTAGCCCTGCTATTTTGCAGGGTTAGTTAACCCCGTACTATAGGTGGGGCTAGCCAACTTTAGCCCACTTTTGTAAAAACCAGTCTGAACAGAAAGTGGAATAGGCTTAACCCCGTACTATAGGTGGGGCTTAGACCCCCCTTAACCCCACCTATAGTACGGGGTTAAGCAAAATATTGCCAGTGTGAAAGCAGTATTAGTCTAGTATTTGCGCAAGTTTTAAATTCATACGAAATGCTATGCAAATCAACAAGATCTCCTAACATGCCGATACAATGTAATCTCTTCAGAAGAACAATTGTCATTTTAATTTCGGCTATCGACCACTTGAAATCAAGAAGAAAGCGAGCTACCTTCAAAGAAATTGGTATTGCCAATCTAGCAATTAAAAATTCATCAGGTTGTATGAATGATGTCTCGTAAAAACTGCCTCAAATGCAGCCCGCATTGCCAATTTAGCAACCCCCTGTCTACCAAGTCAAAATCCTTAATATCAGGCAATATACAAACTTCTCCAAAACACAATTGATAGTACTAAAGGTCGAGGTCGAACAACACTGACATTGTCAAGTTGCAGTTATCTGCCTACAAAAATCCATGTACTTGTATGAATGCTGTCTCGTGCAATCTGCCTCAAATGCAGTCGGCATTGCCAATTTAGTAACCACCCACCTGTAACCTGTTGGTAAGGATGATGTTGGGGTACATGGCTGCGACGTCAAGATGGTAGATGACAGGGTTCTCAAGTCTGGCAGGGTTGTCTCGAAGACCTGCTAGCTTTTCCCTGATCTCCTCACAAATCTAGGTAACGGAAATGGAGAAACATAGTTAATACATGCACAATCATTTAGATATTGCATTTTCAAATGGCTGTAAATTTAAACCTCATAAGCTTTTCTACTATACCACTTCTAGTTTACTTCCGTGAAATCCATTTACCATATCTTTGTCAATTTTCTCTACTGTCAGAGTTGTGACTTACATGTACATGTATTAGTGGTTTTGAGCAGCTAGGTCACAATAATTTGTTTTAATTGATTACATTTTAATAGATTTTATAGGAATCTACTTTCATTAGTACCAAACCAAAACTCCTTCAAATGTACAACTGTTGAGCTATATTTTGTCAAAGTATAGGATTAGGAACACAGTTTAAATTTAAGTTAGTATAGGGTCAGGGTTAGATCTGGGCTCTGTCTGATAAACAGTTTTAATCACAACTTATTTGTGAATGATATCAACCACAACTATGTTCTTCAGAGATAAGAGGACTTTCGATTGATTGGAATCAATCACAACTCTTTATAAACCAGGGCCATGGTTTTTGGTCAAGATTGAACATGAAATTTGGTTTGCTTAGGAAATTGACCGGGGAGCCACCACTGGAGGAGCATGTGCTGTACGACCTTGGGGATGTTTCACAAAGACTAAGATCGACTTTAAGTTGGACTTAAATATGGCAGGCCATTCATGCCACTGGTTGCTGTCACCATTGGTCTCTCAATTATGATCTTTAGATAATATTTTTTCCTTCAATAACAAACTATCAAAAAAAGGTAAATTCCGCCGCATAGATTTGTGAATACGATTTGTACGTCCGTTGAAAAACCAATGCCAGGAATGGTTAGTAGAAATAGTGGCATGAAAGACCTGCCATAGTTAAGTTCAACTTAAAGTCGATCTAAGTCTTTGTGAAACACTCCCTTGCTCACCTCTTCAAAGTTGGTGACGGTGCTGAGGGGTATCTTCTCTTCCTCCTCGATGGCATGTTTCATCGTTCTCTCCACATCCTCCATCAACTGCTGAAAAGCCTCAGGTACCTGAACACGGAGATCAAAAGAGGAGGTGTGATAATTTATGTTTTCTGAGGAAATGATATCCTCTGTGTTCTTTTCCTCTTTTCCTTTTGATCCCTCTGTTTGTCTGTCTATGTGTCTGTCTCTGTTTATGGCAATCCTGAGCACCAGAGCCTTAACATGCCCTTGGTGATAGGTCTCCAAGACTACTCATTCTCTCCTCTTCTCAGTCCTTCTCTCCTTCTCTCTTTTTCTCTCCTCTCTTTTTTGCTCCTTCTCTCTTTTTCTCTCTACGTCTCTCTTAATACCATTCTGAAACGGCATGGCAAGTCACTCCTGAAGACCCCTGACCCCAGAGCCTCAACATGCCCTCTGACGTCTCCAAGTTGAAAATCTCTCTCTTTCCTCTTATTCTCTGTTTCTCTGTATATCCATCTCTGTCTGTTCGTCTCTATCTCTCTTGTCTGCCCCTAGCTCTGTATGTATGTCTTTGTCTCTCTCTCTTTTTCTCTCTCTTACCATTCTGAAACGGCACGGCAGGTCACTCCTGAAGACCCCAGATTCCATAGCCTCAACGTGCCCTCCATTATAGGTCTCCAAGACTACTCATTCTCTCCTCTTCTTGGTTTGTCCCTCCTCTCATACTCTCTCTCTTTCTCACTTTCTCTCTTTCTCACTTTCTCTCTCTCTCTCTCTCTTTCTCTTTCTGTCTGTCTGTCTCTCTCTCCCTCTCTCTCCCCTCCCTGTCTGTCTCTCTCTCTCTTTCTCTCTCTTACCATTCTGAAACGGCAGGGCAGGTCACTCCTGAAGACCCCAGACTCCAGGGCCTCGACGTGGCCCCCCACGTAGGTCTCCGTCTCTAAAAGATGTCCGTCCTTGGTCAGCTTGTTGAACACCTGCTCCTGCTTGTTCGGGAAGATGATGTTGGCATGGTAGGCCTGGACCATCAGCAAGGCCTCGCAGAGAGTTCCAGACCCCTTCCGTAAGACCTAGATCAATCGATACAATGGAAAACTTAGAAGTTTGCATGTATCGCAGCTATGTCTGTCAATAGGCTATGTCCGGTCTCGCAGCATCTCAGGGGTTGCCTTGAGATAAATAAAGCAATTTTGCATTTTGAAAGTATACAGCGACATTCTTATCAGAACCCTTATTGGGAATCATTTGCCCTTGATATTTTTTCTTCTGAAGTCAGTTGGTAGAGCAGTGATTCGAAACCAAGGCGATGCACTAGTGCCCTTTGGTAAGGCATTAATCCTCATTACCAGGTCTCTTGGAGAGGACTGAAAGCCATTGGTCCTCTGGTTGCTTACTAACAAATATTTATGCTTTCTTAGCAATCGGGTAAAATAACCACCACTACCACAACTCATACTTTGTATTAACACATGTTTTATATACTAGTTAGCAAGAACCATGCAGCCACAACATCCAGCTTATTCAAATACTCATTACTAATCTAACACAACAAAATACAGGTTCCACAATCCAGTGACATTACCTCGTCCGGTTCCATAGGGATGATGGTGCACAGCGCGAAGATAAACGGATGTACGTATTTCATATACAGGTAGTACGTCGCCACTGCGTCCGAGACCGAGTAGTTAGCGAGGGTCTGGGGCTGCTCGCTGGCCATGCGACACATGTCTTCTGGGTCCATCTCGATGGGGTCATAGCGGAGCTTGGCCCTGGAGGCGGCCTTGAGGTTCTGGGAGCCCACGGGGAGGTAGCTGTCCCGCTTGACCCATCTAGGGATAAGCATAGCAATAATTTGTCTTTACTGGCCTTTCATTTTTAACTGGACAAAAAAAAATCTGACTGCCAGGCCACTTTTGTCACATGTACAGTAAACTCCAGGGACCTGTTTCACAAAGCCATTTTTCAATGACAAATGACAAAAATCAGTGACAAATCTGCTGATAACCAACCAATCAGAAGCAAGGATTTCACTAACTTATACAAAAACTGTCATTTGTCAATGATGACAAGTTTCGAGAAACGTGCCCCTGATGATGCGACAGGCCAGGGCCTTTGAACCATGGTAAATGAAGAAATATAGAAAAGGGCAAATTTTGATAACGCTAAATTAATTTAGCTTTTAGCTTTCTCACTGTTCATAGTCCTATGTGGGAGTATAGTGAAGTAGCAATGTCACATGGAAAGAACAGAGATTTATTGAAATGCCCTACTACATGTGTGTATTTAAAATGTAGTAGCTAAAAACTTTGGACTAAATTCTTTAATTGCCTGTGTGTAGTCCCATATACCCATATCCGCATACTGTGTTTACTACTCTATATGATTACCATCAAATTTGTGACAATTGCTCTCATAGAATAACATAATTCCAAAATTTAAACCTTGGACAAGCACTATCCCTTACCTATCCATAAACCTTTCCCTTAGCAAATCTACATGCATACCTCTACTGCGACCCTAGAGGCTCGTTCAGATATGATGCACCAAAATCGCAGCATATTTTTGTTTGTTAAGATGACGTGTAATACACATCACATTTCTGTATCAATCATCAAGCAGAAGAGCTTTGTCATCATCAATATAAATCTTGCTAGAGCAATTGAAATCAGAGCAAATATCACTAGAGCAAGAGTTGCCACAGCAAATGTCACAAGACTAGATGTTACCAGGGAAAAAGTCGGCTTGGTGATAACCTACCTGTATGCATCCATGTGGATCACACTCCTACACTTGTATTCCCCTGCAGCATCCTTCTGGAAGCCTATCTCTCTGTACATGTCAATGCCATAATGTTTGTATCTGGTCTCAATGAAAGGCCTGCATAAACAGAAGAAACAAAGTTTTGTTGAAGACGCACATGTTTTTTATGTCGTTTTTTAATGTGTGTCCGTAAAGTAGATTATCAGGACAATTGAATCACCCCTCCCCCCAAAAAAAATAAAAAATAAAAATAAAAAAAATAAAAATCCCCCTGGAAAACTATCCCCGAAGGATAATAACCCCCCTGAAAATTACTGCCAGGATAATTACCCTCCAAGGACAATTATCCCCCCCCCCTCCCCTCAAGGACAATTAAACCCTGAGGACATTCCAAGACGTTTCATTTGGACAGAGATCTGTTTTTCAAACCTAATTTCAAAGTTCAAAAAAGAAAAAGGCAGAAAAAGGCAGAAATCAAAAAGTGGGAATTCATCTCACAAAACAATCAATTATTATTATTTTGCAAACAAATAAAGAAAGAATCTGCATGTCCATGAATTAAGAATCATAATTACAATTTTTGTAAAGATATTGCTATAGAGTAACAAAGTGCTGACGTCATATTCACTCGTCATTCATGTTACTGGTTCCAAACAACAGAGCCAAGCATGAGGGTCACTGCGAAATCATTCAAGCAACTCGCTGGAGCAGAGCAAAACTCAATGTTTCCCGGGTGGTGTGATCATAATGGCATTGTTTAGCTACCTTGACAATTTTTTTAATATGACATCACACTTCGGTACTCTATTGCTTCTTGGAATAGACAATATGTAAATCACAGGGATGCGAGTTAGAATTGATCAGAGGGCCTAAAAATCACCTAGAATGAGCTAGTTTGTACACAAAAAAGCCAAAACTACGGTCTGAAAATAACTCGCCAGGACCTGAAATCAGGCTATTGCCTGAAAATTGGCATCCCTGAAACCTTACTTACCAATCAAACATGTCTCCGTTGTACGTGACAATGATGTTAGGCTTGACCTCCAAGACGTGGTCAATGAACTTCTGCAGGCAGGTCATCTCTGTGTCTTCGTTATACACGATAAAGGGACCTTCATACTCCGGCTTTGGGGTGTACTCAAAGTCTTCTACGTCTTCTGCGATGATCTCACGATTTGTGATTAAATATCCCTGGAGAAGAAAATGTGACAAATAAAAAAGGAAAATTATGAAGGAGGAGTGGAGGGGGTCTGCAGAGGGATAGTGAAAGTTTCCAAGTACCCTTTTGAGATGATCTCACGATTTGTGATTAAATAGAGTATCAATGCTTTCCATTTAATTTTTCACTAAATATTTCTCACCTGTCCATCAATCATGTATGAGATCATCATGACGCTGTCTGTCTCTGCGTCAGGAAACTTGAGGGGTAGCTTGGTGGTTTCAATGTCAAAGGCCAGCACAACAGGGTCCTGAGGATTAAAAATATATGGAGAGTGTTCTTGAATGTATTAAAGCATAACTGATTTAAACAATTGGAGCATGTAAATTACTTAAAAGTGAAAGAATTTTCGCTGAATTAGTGGTTTACAAGTAACAGTTGTCTGGAATAAATACAGTTCAATTTCTTTTTTTCTTATAACATTTCATTTCAATTTAGTCACATGTGAAAATTATTATTTCCTTTAAAAAAAAATAGTGGTATGATAGAAATCATTAGAAATCAATTTCATCATGATCCCTACACATGATCTCGATTCAATTCAATCACATGAAACACTGAAATCTTCAGCAGCCGGAGTACAATCATAGCCAACTCCGATGACACGCATCACCATTACTTCAGCTACTAATCAAAATGATAATCACAACCACATCATTACTATCATTATCTTCGTCATCTTTATAACCATCATGAAAACCATCACCATCTTCAACACCTCATCATCATTACCATCATCATATTATTTGGCTTAATTACAATTAACACCATATGGAGCATCAACATTTCATTACTAACTGCAATATGATCATCTGCCCTTACTCTCGATTTAAGTTACTGGCATTACCTCATTACCACAATCACAGTAATTACCATCATTGTTATCACCGTTATCATCATCATCATCATATGATCACCATCATCTCCATCACCATTATCATCACCTCATCAAAATCATAATTATTAACATTATCAGCATCATTATCAGCATCACCATCATCATCATCATCGTCATCATCATCACCAGAATCATCATCACCATCTTGGTTTTTTTTTTCTGCATTTTTTTTGCATATTTTTTTTGCATTTTTGGATTTATTGGGATCCAAGCTATCAGAAATTGATGGGGTTCAAATTTTCCCGAAGACACCAAATTTCCCTATTGCGCTTTATATAAGCCATTTTGGCGCCCAATATGGACCCCCAGGAAGTGAAGGAGGGGTCAGAAAATTTGAACCCCTTCATTTTTGGCCAATTGGGACCCCTTTGAAGCCAAAACAGCAACAACAACAAAACAAAACAAAAAACAAAATCAATTTTGGCAAAAAAATCCTACAGGATTACATACCATACCGCACTATCATCATCATTAGTGCTGTAACATCACGGATATCTCCAATTCCGTTTAACCGCCAGTCAAAGCCGGACGGTTTTCGGTTAAACGATTTAAAATAAAAAAATTTAAAAAAAATTAAAAAAATAATAATATTTTTGTTATTGTTGACCGACTGTGAAAAAAACCCACGCGGGAAGGACTTTCATTTAAAAGAACATTTAGAAGAATGTGTAAGATCATTAATGTAAATTAAAAACAGTAGAGGACCTAGGATAGAACCTTGTGGTACGCAGTGTGTAAAAGTTGGATGAATTATTATTATAAACTACATATTGAGATCTATTACAAAGATTACTTTCAAACCAAGATGACAGACAAATTGGAGTGTTGTTCTAGTTTTGGAGTGGTGAGTCAACACACAGATTACTGAGCTGGTAGACATTGCCAGGCATAGTACCAGGTGGAGGGGCATAAATAAATTGAAACTTAAAAAAAAAAAAATTATAAAAAAAAAAAAAAATAAATAAAAAAAATGGGAGAACGAAACCATCCAATTGAAAACGGAATCCGCCATGGGCGGTCGGATACCGGACGGTTAAACGTTTGACTACAGCACTAATCATCATCATCATCTTTTCCACTACTACAATAAATCATCTCTCCAGCTCAAGCGAGGACTTACCGGTCTCTCTAGCAGGTCATCTCTCTGTGTGATGATGGGTGCCATGGAACCCCTCCCCTGTACCGAGTACCAATGACCCTGTAAAATTGAAAAGAGAGAGACAGAGAATGAGAGAAAGAAAGAGACAGACAGACAGAATGAGAGAGAAAGAGAAGGAGAATGAGAGACAGAGAGAGAGAGACAGACAGACAGACAGAATGAGAGAGACAGAGAGAGAGAGAGAATGGGAGAGAGAGAGATTCAAACAATTAGATTTGAGGAGAATGGTTTGTTAAGTCTGATGCAGTGTTAGCATTTGTTGAAGGGATAGGGATATCAAAAAGAAATATCAAAATCATATCATCTAAAGAAATAATTATCACTTTCTGAATATACAACTGTACATCTGGTATATCGCTTTAGGTCACAAGAATATTTTGCCACTCTATCCTCTACTGAGAGAGGAATCTTGAATAACATCAAAAGCAAAATTAAATTTAGTATGACCTCCTGGGAATCGTTCCACGAAACTGTCTTAAGTACAAGTCCACTGACATCCAATTGAAACACGTGTTAAATTTAATAAATTCGTTTCAATGGGTCTTCGGTCAACTTGTAACTTATGATGGTTTTGTTAAATGCTGCCCTGGTGACCCTGAACATATACAGATTGACCTTTTTTTTTTTAAAGTTAATATCAATCTGATGACTGGGTAAAATCAAGTGCTTTGAATCCTCCTTTTTGCATCGGGTGCTGGATGAATACAATTCAATTCAATTCAATTTAATTTGTTTGATTAAACCATTTAAAATCAAAAACAGTATACAAATCATGCGTGTATGAACATTATTGATACAGTGTAAATGGTCAGGGTGCCCCTAAAAGCCAAGGCTTGATTAATGGGGCCCCAATACATAGAATAAACACGAGATACAAAACAAACTTAGTTTAAAAAAAAACATTAAAATATTAAGCACTAAACATACAGATTAAGAGAAATAGGAAAAAGGGAAATAGAAAAAGGTGAAATAAGAAAACGAAGGGAGGAGAGATGAAATCACATCTTTATTTGGCATAAATAGTTATTATTGAACGTTTGAGTTTGGTTTTAAATACATAATCATCATTCTCTGTGTGAAAGACTTACCACATGAATCTTCTTATCGATGGCCACTCTGACATGATAAGGGACGTCATACTCCCTGATGTCTATGATGTTATCCATCTGGTCGTTGATCTTCTTACCTCCTGCTGCTCTGCCCCCAGTGTTGTCATCTCCACCGAGATGGCTGATGATGAAGGGAACAAGAATCAATGATGTTTCACAGAGATTAATATCGTTTGTGTGACGTCTTTCTCCAACTATACTTTTATTTGGTGAACAAAAATGGTAAACTTCCCTGGAAAGCTAAATAAACAGTAATTCTACTTCTTCTTCTAGTAACCTTCAAAGGGCTATGCATTGTAGCCTATCACGAAGATGAACTAAAGATTACAAGTGGTGTGAGGAAGACTAATGATGAATTTAATGACAAATACTAATTATCTCAAATACGTTTTCAATTTTTGAACACAAAGATTCAACATACAAAGTCATGGATTATACCAAAAATATACATGTACCAGGATTTAGGTTGGTGCCAATCAGTGTACTCATTCTGTTGATTATAACAAACCTTCCATGAAAAGGACTTTTGACTGATATTAGCAAATCAATATTACCTTAAAACTAACAAGAACTTTCTCATGATAGATGTATGGAGTTATTTTAGTTCAACTTTATCTTTTTAATGATACACCACTGCTCACAACAGGGCCACAGTTTGTAAACTAATAGAGTCAATACCAATCGGTTTGAAGAATTGCATCATACCTGGTCAGAAGGGCAGTGTAGGCCGAAGAGGATTTCTCGCGCTCTCGATTCTTGCGAACCCGCGGCATGATTTCACGTCGTACCTTCATCAGATCCTGCGTTGAGTGGAAGCTCAGCTTCAGGCAGACACACTTCAGTCCCACCAAGTGATTTGGCTGTTGGAAGAAAAAAAGAAGAGAGAATTCAGTCTCAGGAGGCACGATGGCTCGGTGGTAGAGCAGTGGTCTCCTAACCTGGAGGTCCCAGATTCAAATCTGATTCACATACGATGTATAAAACATTGATGCAATGATTCTGAAATCTTGTTATTTCAAATTATTGATGTAAGTATTGCAGAAAGTTATATACTAAGGGCTGTTTCCTGTATTCCTTAACCCTTACTGTACTGGGCTATTTTGAGCACCCTCTGACTGGGGGGGGGGGGGGGGCCTGGGAGGCCCCCCCCCCCCCTATGATCTCGGCCGTTGATTGTCCGATGAACACGAAAATGTGCATGTTTGTAGATATTTACGTAAGGAACAAGATGGTATAATTACTTTTTTTTCCAAATATGCAAATTTTTGTCGTTAGCCTAATTAATTATGCAAAATGCGCTAATTTTATGCATTTTACAGAAAAATGTGTCAAACTCCACTTTTTGAATGTTGAAACTCATTATTCATATGAAACTTCTTTTCTAACACAAAAAAGTTATTTTAATGTAATTAATAATGATAATTCATGCAAAATTTGATGCGATTTTTATTATTATTATTTTTTTTTGATGACATGCTCATACTAATTGTTATGTAACGCCTTACAGGTATATCCGATTTTGACGAAAATGGTATCAAAATGTGCGTAAGACTTGAGGGAAAAAAGTCATGAAACGACAATTCAAAATTCCAAGCGGTTGCGGCACAATCTCCGAAAATGTTGAGGGGGGGCCTCCCAGGCCCCCCCCCCCCCCCAGTACAGTAAGGGTTAATTGTTGTAAATGGTTATAATTAACTTGTAATATTTTATTGGCAAATAAATAATATTGAATTGAATCGAAGGCATTAATCCTCATTACCAAGTTATTTAGAGGATTCTAGCCTTAAATCCTGAAAAGAATGCAAGTACTAAACCAAAATGGCTGCAGTGAAGAACTGATTTATTCCAATATGATGACAGAAAGCTATGTTACAGGGATGATAAAATAAAAACACAAGAATCGTTAAACCCATGGGAGAACTGTTCTTTGTGGAAACAGGGCACTGTTTGATACATACCAAGTCAAGGTCTTCCTTGTAGACCGTTTCCACTGAAGCAAGCGTTCCAAAATGCTTCCTAGTCAGGTAGGCAGATACCTCCCTCTCACATTCTTTTTTGGTGACGATGTAGAAGTATGGTCTGAACGGCAAGGAAACCTGAATCAGAGAAAAATAGAATGTTTCAATCAGTTTGCTCCATAGTACAGTTGAACCTGCTATAGTGACCACCTGTATAGAAAGACCACATTTTTGTTTCCCTTGATAATGGTTTCACATTAACACATGTACTATTAGGAACCTGTACATAAAGACCACCTGCCTATAAAGAACACTTTTCTTGTCTTCCCTGCCTTTATAGACAGGTTTCACTGTATCTCATTGAATCGTTGATATAGTAAACCAGAAAGAATGCTGCATTCCAGTAAAAAGTGGTTCCTTTATGTTCCACACACTGTGATAAAATCATACGGGGGAAAGGCCATTTTCATATGCAGGCATGCAGCCACTGCTATATGGAATAACTTGCTAGAATACTTTAGAAATTTAGATACACATCAAACCCCTTTGTGCCTGAATGTTGAGTACTAATCATCAACGATTTACTTTCAGTCTTATTAAAATTGAAGTTTGAATTCTTTGTTTCAATGGACATTTTGGCCTTTTACAACTTTCATGGGACAAACTCTACCTCTTTTTCTTTCGGAAAGAGAGAGAGAGAGAGAGAAAAAATATATATTTCTACACAAACAAATTATTCAAGTTTAACTTTTTTTCCATGGCATGGGTAGATCTAGAATTTTCCCTACATGATAAAAGGTGTTCATTTGTTTCAAGTTGCTAATTATTATTATTATTATTGTTATTCATTTTTTATTTGTGGGGGTGCTTTCTTTTTCTTCCCAAAACATGATACAAAATTGTAAGAAACTAAATACCATAAGTTTGAAAAATGTTGAACCAAATATACAATTCCCCAGCCTCTAAAAAGTGGTATACGCTCTTAAACAAATTTGATGTATATACCTTGAAGCGACTGCCATCGTCTTGTAGGAAGTAATAGTCCACAGCACTGATCAGCTTTTTACTCTCATCCAAAATGTCCGCCTGAGAGGGTAAGAAAAATAGTCCATTAAGTCCCCTTGCAACCCTTTTGGTCACAGATACCTTTTTCAAAGAGATTTGTTGGGCCTATCCTATCCTATGTACGTGAATGTGTGACCTGATGCTGAAAAAGGGGTCATGTAGACCCCCATAAACAATAATTTGGTCACTTTGGTTACTTTTTGGCCCAAATGGCAATTTATATGGGTTTTTGTACAAAATCAGGAATTTTTTCAGTCGGAATCAACTGAAGGGTATAGGTATTGACATCTATCCAAATTCAATATAAAAATGTGCCCTGATATAAGAACAATAATCTCATTGATTGAATTTACACCGTTTCGATCGGTGGGTAGTGTTTTTGAACACATCTTTAAAAATGCAATACCAAAGTCGATGTTACCTTTTTCATGCTTAACCCTAAAGTAATATTATAAACAAAAAGAAAAAATTCCCACATTTTCCAATTAATGAAGTAGCAATATCAATTTCCTTATTTGGAACAATAAAAAGATTTTGAAGAATAGCCTGTGAGGAAAAAACAAAAATTAAAATGGCTTACTGGATGCATGTTGATGAGCCATCCCACCCTTTCAGCAGGCTCCTTGTAGCGGTCAAATCCGTACAGCAAATCCAGTTCATCATTGATTACCGACCTCTGTAGTCTGGCCTCGGATGAATCTTCTGATTTTCTGTTGAAAAGAAAAGATGTTTAAATACAAGCTATGGCTGGGGTCTGAACAAAACTACAAAAACAAATAGGGCGAAGAAAAATAATCTAACTCGGGGGGAGGGGGGTATAGGCTATAGCTTTTCATTCCATTAAATTAAAAAATCTATTCTCATCAATTAATATTAAAGACAATAGCCTACTACCTGTAGATCTAGACTACTAGATCTACTAGACTATCTAATCTAGGCCCCACACCTATTTTATTAAAATGTCAATAACAAAGAAAATGAATTGAAAGTTTTTGAAATTTCATGTGGATCTGTAGGGCCTAGTGTCTAGTCTAGACTATTAACGATTATAATGAAATTGGAGAGGTCCTCGCAGGATATATCACAGTGTTTCCAATTTATGGTTGATTAATGTTTTTTAAAAAGTTAAACATTTCTAATTTTCAATCAGAATTTGCTCAAACATTCAGACACACTGCACAGTTGGCCAACTACGAGAAGGTAGAAAATGAAATTGAACTGGAAGCCCGACTGCTGAGAACACAGCATTCTTCCAGAATCTCAGGTAAAGGTAGGGAGGCCAATGCCAAAATAACTGATTCCATATTTTTAGGCTCTACCTTCAGCCAATGAGATTTTTAGTGAGCATACCTCTGCGCCCTCTAGGGGTAGGACTTTCTTAGTCGGCGGTGTTTGCGCGTTATGTTCGTCTGCTACCACAATTATTGGATTCAAATACGTCAAAATCTACAAGATCGTCAACAAATGGTGAAAGACCGTTACAGATCCGTGTTTATATAGGCCTACATGTAGGTATGTTGTGGAGTGTACAATTGTGTATTGTTACTACTAGACTAGATCTAGATATTTTTATTTTGTGTTTTTTCTTCTGCCTTTAATTTACTGACTTGGACGACGAGCGCACAAATCGTAGGCGTAGAAGCCTTACGCCCGGGCATTGGCCTCCCTAGTATTAGGTAAAGTTCCTCTCACTCTCAGTCTCACTTTCACTGTTTCACTCTCAGACGCAACTCAACTCTCATCTCAGTCAATTCAAGTCAGTCAGGGGGCTGTTTCTCGAAACCAACTCCATGACAGTCATATCTTTGTCGGCGACCTACGGAGATGTCATGAAGCGGATAAACCGTTTCACAAAGCCATGTACATTTCGCATCCCAGAGAATTACGTACCGAACTCGTCTATATTTTTCTCAAAATGATAGTGAAACTAATTGTCCATTTCGCGGCCCATGGAATGGCAACAAACTGACTTGAGATGGCGCTTTACAGCAATTAAAAAGATATGACAGGTTCGGAGCAGTGACAACTCGCTTGTCGCGGAAGTTGTCGCTCATCTTGGCAAAGACGGCTTCGTGAAACACTTAGCTGACAAGTTGCGCGACAGTGGCGAGATGTCGTTGATCTTGTAGTTATGACGGTTTCGAGAAACGGCCCCCCCCCCCCCCGACTCTCAAGAGTCAAGTCTCATTTTCTGCTTCAAATTTACACTAAATTGAATATCACTGTGAACTTCTAGGTACGTTACAATCCCGGCGCTGAGCGGTGATCAAAATCTGACTTCTTGCGTGCGCGCCCAAATGCGAACGGTGTTGGGGACTCCCCTTAAAACACCATTTTCGTAGCTGTTATAGGGGTTTGATATTTCGGATACTAGTTTTATCATATTCGTTAAACTTTCCTCTTTAATTTGGTATCCACTTCATATGGAGATTTTTCATCACAACGATCACCAGAGAGCAAACAAAATGAGAGTTAACTTCCACCGTCTTTTACTTAAGGATCGAGTCGTTAGGACTTCAAAAAAAGTAAGCAGACCGATAGCTTACCTATTTATCTGTGCTCTTGTGAAATTTTATCGAAATCCTACGACTCGAAATGTGTATTTTTAGGCCCGGAATTGATGGATGTCATGTCATGTTTTGCAACTTCGAACGGCAGTCACCGAGTGAGAGTGCACAGCGCTGTGAGGGTGCTACAGCGCATGCGTGTGTACGTGACTTGTTGTGTGTGGTGATCGTGCGATTGATGCAAACGATGCGAAGAAAATACCGTTTTCTACCCCAGTTTTTATATGAAAATACTGATTATGAGTATGAAATCATGTAAAATATCGATAATTTATACATCATTCGTACATAATATGAAAAGAAACCATTCATTTTGGCCAGGATTAAGACAATGAATGTGGATTTTATAAACATAACAGGAATGAAAAGTTGTGAAAATCGAGTGACTTTCTCCAGACAGATCTTTGTTTTATTGTTATGGAACGTATGCTCGGTCAGATTGACCTTGTTTTTATCGTTTTTTGCAAATATTAAAAATTATAAACAAATATAAACATTGAAATACCTGCATGGATCCTAGCAGGGAAAAAATTAATATTTATTTTTCGGGGGCCACTTTTCAAGCTTGCCTGCATGAAAATAACACTCTAAAATTTGTTTTGCATTGAACTCTATGCAAATTTACTGGGGCTCTTTTCTGATTTTTGGGGGCTCTTTTGGGCATTTCGGGGGCAAATTCGCCCTGAGCCCCGTGTATTTTTTTCACTGGATCCTAGGTGTGGGGGGGGGGGGGTGTTGTTAAGCCCAGTATTTAATTATTGATTGATTTATTTATTTATTTATTTATCTATTTATTTTATTTATTTTTTTTTTTGGGGGGGGGGGAGGGGGGGGGTCGTTAATGTTAAGCCGAGCATATAATTATTGATTTAAAAAATAATAACAAATCGGGGGGGGGGGGGGGAGGGGGAGGAGGTCGTTAATGTAATATAACACTCGGAACATGCCATCTGCATAAGAGCCCTATTCTGTTGATGTCAATAGGCAGCTAGCACCGTCCGCCAGCGGGTACGTATTTTGAACGCCCTCTGGAATACGGGGAACATGCCCCTTTAATAAGCAATTTTATTAAGTAGATAATCTGTTTCCAATAATAATAATAACAAAGTGTATCATCATCATCTAATGATCAACACAGTTTCATAGAGGTAAGATCAAGATAAACATTGTGTACCAATCAATGACTTTGCTAATTAATTAACCAATTAATTGAGTCAAGTCAAGATGAAAAGTTCTTTTCTTTTTCCAAATGCATAAATAGATAAGTAGTGAAAATTTCACTGAGTTCTGATGAGGTTCAAGAAAGATACAGAGTTTCACATTGTTGAAAACTTGAATGACTTGTATTTGGTTGTTCCTCGATCACAGCTTTTTTCTTAAGTCAATAGTAAGTGAATGGGGAGCGACAGCTTAATTTTCCATGTAAAAAATGACCGTAACTTCCTTAATACTGAAGGTAAGGAAGTGAATTAGGTATCAAATGAAAGGTCTTCTGATGCTTTATTAGACCGAATTTTCCGTCTCTTTCGTTCGTTAGCCTCTTATTGGGGTAGGGTCGGCCGGCTCTCTCTTTAGAGACGGAAACCGTTTAATCACATGTCCTTGCTAACGCCACGACCAACTCTGGTCGTAGCGTTTTGCCCCCAAAATCCCCCAAAATGTCATTTTACCTCGTGTATATCCAAATGTAAATTAGGCCTAGGGTATAATAATTCGGTTCCACTTACTAACTTGCTTGAAATAATCCGTTTAATGGTCCCTTTTAAGGAAATTATGGGTCTAAATTGACAGCCGTGTTGAAAATCTTGGAAGTCGTGTTAAACTCTCGCTGCCGGAGTCATCTAAATCAATCTCATCCCTTCTAGTCTACGCCGAAGGCAAAATGATTATGAAGGAAAAACTGTGCGCCATCTACACGTTCGTAATGGCGTTATCACAGTTTTTCTTTCATAATCATTTTGCCTTCGGCGTAGACTAGAAGGGATGAGATTGATTTAGATGACTCCGGCAGCGAGAGTTTAACACGACTTCCAAGATTTTCAACACGGCTGTCAATTTAGACCCATAATTTCCTTAAAAGGGACCATTAAACGGATTATTTCAAGCAAGTTAGTAAGTGGAACCGAATTATTATACCCTAGGCCTAATTTACATTTGGATATAGGTCTACACGAGGTAAAATGACATTTTGGGGGATTTTGGGGGCAAAACGCTACGACCAGAGTTGGTCGTGGCGTTAGCAAGGACATGTGATTAAACGGTTTCCGTCTCTAAAGAGAGAACCGGCCGACCCTACCCCAATAAGAGGCTAACGAACGAAAGAGACGGAAAATTCGGTCTAATGCTTTATCTGCTAAGGTATATCACAGGTAAAGTTTGTAACATCCCTAGAACTTCCTTCCCCAATAAGCAGCAATTCAAAAAACAATTTGATGTGACACTGATAGTGATAATCTCAACGTCATTCTCAATTCAAAACACTCCCACCCACTCAAACTCATTGGCCCGAATTCACAAAGCAAGGTTTGAGCTCAGACCGGGTTTGAGCTCAAACCTCCTTTTATCTCGCCAAACCTCCTTTTGTTATTTACAAACCAGGTTTGTAAATAACAAAAGAAGGTTTGGCGAAACAAAAGGAGGTTTGACCTCAAACCTTGGTCTGAGCTCAAACCTTGCTTTGTGAATTCGGGCCAAAGTGACACCGGAATATTTATAGGTCTATCATGTCAGCGCGCCTGTGCCTGCACTGTGCCGAGCTTGAGCCGCAAATACAGTACTCACTTGGCCCAAGAACCCCCGTCGGCGTTGTCACTGCGATCGGCCTTGTAGCGGCCGCTGTTCTGGAGAACCATTCTGAAACGATCAGAGTCTAAAACGGCGATAAATGTACTCTAAATTCTGCCTTTTATGTGACTGGTCATAAAATATCAATACCCAATAAGGGTAAGCAAAATCATTCGAAGATAAAAAGTCTCCTCAGATGTCCACAAACCAATATTAGAAGGTTATTTCTGTTCAAGTAATGCATTCAATAACTGGAATTGTTGAAAAGATAACTTCGTCTTTGGCGCGGGCGCGAAGTTGTTCATCTTTGTACTAAAGAGGGCGACATACACATCCTTTTCTGTACTGTTCGTGAAAACAAAAGTGTTTAAAATGGGGACTAACAATTTGAAATTCTGCCTCTTTCTGTCGTGTTTGGGTCTATTAGCGTTTGAAGGTAATTGTATTTCATGAATCTGTATTGTTGGTGGAAATAATTTTGCAAGCTATTAACCAAAATTAGTACGAATTCATATTTGTTTTGATGTGATTGTGAATGTGTGTACCACTGCCTGTTGCTCAAACCCGGAACTGACTGATGCTGTCAGTGCGGATTGCACTGGGATGCATTTGAATTGGTTTTGCTGCAGCCAGCCGCGCCGCTCAGGGCCCGGCGAGGCGATCTGCAGATTTGCATAGGCCAATGGATCGACGCAATTAGTAAATTATTGCCTTAATTTGATTTTTGTTTAAATGCAAAAATGCACAGGAACGACATATTTTAATGCATCTCTGTTAGGCCTGATACTTATTTTCTCTAGTCTAACTCTAAGTAAAGTTGTGATGCAATATTTACTAGACTCGAGTCTAGATACATGTAAGTTACATGTAGATCTAAATAGAGTCTAACTTAGATCTAATCATCTAGATCTAAGTTAAATCTACTGTCTTTCCCTCGCATTTTAATTTTTTATGGACAAAAATTATAATTGATTCAAAATTCAATCAACACAAACTTGTCAAATGAACACTGCACCGCGCCTTGTAGGTGCCTTGTGAGAAAGTGCACAAGCGCCCATTTTCTAACTCACATGCAATTTTCCAGACCACTTGTAACAAACAAGATGTGATCATTTTGTGATGATCCTGTTGCAGGTTTGAGAGAAACATGATAAAACTTAAAAGGGTAGGAAATTGTCTAGAAGAAAAGTAGAATAGAGTCTAGGCGTTTTATTTACAAAGCAGGAGAACATGTATTTTTTTAATCTCTTGAATCATAACGAAAAAGTCCACCATCCTCTCTCTCTCTGAATCATGTAAACTTGTAAAGGATCTATCCCAATTGTCCGTTTTTGCAGGACTCGCCCAGCAGATTCAACCAATGTCCTCTGTTCAGCCGATCACCACGGGACAACGAATAACCCTCGATTGCACGGTCACCAACACCAACATGGGTGAAGTTATCGAGTGGTACCATGACGGAGTGGTTATCAGCTTTGGTCCGACTCTTCTCCGCGATCGGGATGGTGCCTACACCTTCCAAGTAACACAGGAACAAGGGGTGCCCTCTACGTATCACTGGATCATTACCATCGCCAATGCCAATATTATACGTGATGAAGGGTCCTGGAGCTGCAACTTTGCACCTGATGGGTCAGTGGCGCAAGTAGTGGTGACGGACCTTCTTGTAATTGGTAGGTTTCAAACAAAACTGTTGATAATTTCACCCCTCAAATTGTTAGGAATGATTATTGTTGTTGCTTGTTTGTTGTAATTTGTGGTGTTTTTTTAAATATTCAAGTTTGGTGTGAGAAGAGGTGGGGGGGGGGGGAGAATTTACAAATTAATGAATAAAGAAGGTATGGAAATAATGGAAGTAACCATAAAGAATAGAAGTTTGTTTTCACTTTTCATGCTCCTCTTGAAATCTTGTTTTATAAGTCTTAGTCTTACCAGAATACTTTCATCACTTCAAGGAAATAATAATCGTGTTTTAAGTCTTAGTCTTACCAGAATACTTTCATCACTTCAAGGAAATAATATTTGTGACATTTCAGGGACAGGTTAGGGGTTTGGGTTTATATGTTTGGTATGGAAGCCCATGTAATCAAGAAGAAGTTGTTCTTTTGACATCCATCTTGCTCATAGCCTTAAATATCCTGAGTGTAGGAAAGACAGTTCAAATGTAGCTTGGGAGCTACTGTGTTGTACAGAAGTGCTTATACCAACACGGAGTGAATCGTTTCTTTGACAATTGGCTTTTTCAAGTACCACTCAACCATCAGTTCTGTCATGTGTTTATGTGAACAAGTCAGCAGAATCACCACTATCAATTAATTGAATATCAGGTAGGGCAGTTAAGCCCATCTGCACTAGTTTTGCCAGGAGGGATTAGACCTCCCTGCATGGTCGCTGACAGGTTGTCATCTCAGCAAATTAGCTCTCAATTAACATGAGAAAAAGGGGATCATTGGGGACCACGGGGTACCGCTTAGGCATTGTTTACTATATAGATGGCGCAAGTAGCTACAAGTAGTGCAGTCCCGTCTGAAGGTGAAGAACTGCTAATGTCTTTTTAATATCATGTGTACATGTACATACATGTATACATGTATGGGAGCACACATCCCAAGATGAAAATGAATTGTTTCATTTGACAATCATCCATCTCCAGGACCTCCATTCGTCAGCTTCGTCACCCCCAACCTGAACAACCCTCAGCTTAACAGCGACGTCCGTCTGGAGTGTGTGGCCACCGGTAGCCCCCTCCCCAGCGTGACCTGGTCCAGGACCTACCCGGTGCCCTACATCCTGGTCAACGGCGCCCGGAAGGGCTTCATCAGGCAGATCTCCAACAACACCATCAGGCTCAACCCGATCACAACGGACCACAGAGGAGAGTACATGTGCTCGGTGACCAATGGCCACGGCGAGATCCAGACAAGGAAGACGTATGTCCAACTCCCATGTAAGTTTATAAGGAATGAGATTTAATTATACATGGAAAGAAGAAGAGGGGAAGTCCTCGTAAAGGCTTTCTAGATGATTTAATCGCAGAATGTGGAGCAACAGGATATGAAATGCTGAAATGAATGGCTCAAGACCGAGTTACAGTCCATGTACTTTGAGAGACACTTGATGTAGAATTCTGATTTGGTCACTGAACCTGGCATAAACTGACAGATTTCTATTGATGATGATGTCAATATGGGGCTTACATAGGTATTATATAAGCTAAAAGAAATTTGGAAAGAAATGCAATGTCCCTTTCTTTGTATCAAAATATATATGTAGGGGGTCACTTTGTATTCTGTCCATGATTTGCTGTGAACTGTAGTGTAAATTACTTCTAAGAAAGCTTGATGGCTATAAATTACACTTTAGCTAAGCTAAGGACCTTCCAGCCTGATGGCTCCTGACATTATTTCATTAGTTTTAGTAAAGGCTATACAATCATTAAATAATAATAATAACTATAATACATGAGATTTGTAAGGCACCGGATCCACTTGACAATCAAATGCTCAAGGCGCAGCTTGTTAAACGATGAAAGACATGATAAATATATATACAAAAGTGCAATAGGAAAGGTACAGACATGAAAGGTAATGGTAATCAATTATAGGTTAAATTAAACAGATATTTTTTAAGATTGTTTTTTAACACTTCACCAGAACTGCTATTGTTAATCCATTGAGGGAGAGTATTCCCTAATAAAGGCCCAGCATGAGCTGCCTCCAGTTCAAGATTAATGTATACACTGTACCAGTGTTAAAAGGGCTGACATGGTGCTAATCAAGATCAGAAATGTGTAATTTTGCAAAGCCATTGTATTGCACTGTAAAGCAATGCTCCCATCAATTGGTGCCTATTGTTTTGTGCAACATTGCATGTGAGGCAAACAGGCGACCGTGCAGAGAGGCAGAGAATGCAGTTGACATGTTACATTGGAGTTACTATTTCAACATTATTGCCATTATGTTTTGTATGCATGCCATACACTCCATTGCTACTACGTTGCGGTCCTCTTGTTTTCTCTTTCTCTAAGCTCTCTATCCTCCTCTCCTCCTTGCCTATCCCTTTCTTCCTTTCTTCCTTTCTTCCTTTCTTCTATTTATAATGTATATTATGTACTTGTGTATTCGGGCGTACCCATTACAAGCTTTGCTTATCGGAATTTGCGCCTTCTTCCTTGTAATACAAGTTCTATAATTATATTTATGTTCCTACGTATAAATTGAAATTGTTTGAACAGATGTCAAATATACAGTACGCCTGCTGTTGCACCATGTGAGAGAGGGAGGATTGGGGAGTCCTGAAAAGGACTCTCGGTAATCTTTCTTGAGTGTGTGTAGTCCTGAAAAGGACTGTTGGTGTAGTCTTGAAGAAGACTGTTGGTTAGTTTGGCTTCTTTAACGTAGTTACGCTGCAGTTGCCTGGATGATACTATGTCAAATATGTTGTCAAATTGAATGGAAGAAAATTAATGTTCATTTGAATTGAATTTCAGACGCGCCTGAGGTAAGAGCAACGATCGAGAACATCCGGACGCCAATGAACTCTGAAGCGGTCCTTGCTTGTATCAGCCAGGCCTACCCGGCTACTGCAACTGAAAATGATGTGATGTGGACTCTGAATGGCACTGCTGTGGAGTAAGTTTCTGTTTTCTTTTCTTTTCTATAATGTTTCTCAAGTATTTATTCTAGATGTATTAAATGCTTATATACCTTAAAGGGAGAGGCTCCTTAGTTTGCATGTGCAGAAGGCCATAATTCCCTGACATCAGACTTGGTGGAAATACCATTAATGTTTGTACAAGTCTACATACAGCAAACCCGTGGTCCCATCAAGAAATACTCCCTAGTTCTTAGCACTTTCCTCCTCAATTCCCTCCTTTCTCCCACTCTCCTACCGTGCTCTCTTTCCTTGCTATATGATCAGTGCAATATAGGTCTATGCGAACATAATTTAATCCTGTTTGAAGAATACTTAAAGGGATTAGGTAACTTTGTCTCAGATTCTGAAACAATATCCTGGATTTAGCTCATGCTGCAATGATAATTATAAACCTTAAGGTCAGTCAGGAACCCCATGACTTTTACAAGCCAATCGCCTGTCTGATTATCAAGATATTTATGATTGGAAATCAAAATTTCATTTTGCGTTTTTCTAATGGTTTTCATAACACTGTCTATTGGGGAAATCAAGTATGGTGAAACCGGTCACTCAAAGATTTTAACTTTTTTTGAGGCACTTCTTAATCATTTTGAAGCGCAATTTTTTAAGGGCTTCAGTATTATACCAGATCATAGACACTGATAACACGTAGGGCCATGCATCTCAGATTTAACATTGTTAAATGATGATTTTAATTACTTTGATTGCTGCATGGTTTCAAGATGTGTGATAATTTTTACAACATTGATGTGAAAGTATGGTTGTTTATATCTTGTAAACTGAATGTAATTCAGCCTTCAGGCTGTCGGATTAGTATTTTAATAAACTGTATAATTCAATTGAATTGAATTGAAATGAACTACTAATAGTTCAATGATCTATACAGGGATGCCAGTTTTCAGGCAAGCCTTGGCGAGTTATTTTCAGACCATAGTTTAGGCTTTTTTTGTGTACAAAATAGCTCATTCTAGGTGATTTTCAGGCCCTCTGATCAATTCTAACTGGCATCCCTGTCTATAGTATTCTTTCAGAATAGTTGTGGAAAGAACTTGTCAGCTATTTTCCAAAGGAAGAAATTGTGCTCAATTTTTTCTTCTTTCACTTGTCCATTACAGCCCGATCCAGGGTACTGACGTGAACGTAGATCGTCACCCTGATAATTTCAACGACGAACGCTACTATTCCCGCTTGACGATCCGAAGCGTCAACAGCAACCATGTCGGAACCTACGAGTGCATCTTTACCAACCAACAAGGGATAGGCTCTGCTACCGTGACTCTTGGAAGTAAGTTGAAACATTTTGTTATTTTCAGATTTTTGTCAATTGATATAAATTATATTTCTAATTTGAGCTAAATTATATCTCTAATTTGAGCTAAATTATACCTCTAATTTGAGCTAAATCATATCTCTAATTTGAGCTAAATCATCAAGAATTTCTAGGGATAGGCTCTGCTTACCGTGAGTCTTGGAAGTGAGTTGAAACATTTTGTTATTTTCAGATTCTTGTCAATATAAATATATCTCTAATTTGAGCTAAATCATTTCGAATTTCATTGGACTACAGGCTTGTTCTCATATGCTGGGGTAAATCGCTGTGGTATTTTTGTGTACAGATTGAAAGGCAAAATGGGGATGAGAAGGTAGCTGTGCACATCAATAGTCCTAAGATAGCCGTCTTGAGCGAAAGAAACATACTCTATGATATAGAAACTTCCATTGGTTGGGAGTAATCATAATATGTAGCTTCTACCACCCCTAAAATATAGTAGCAAGCTTTTGTCTACTTTTGTGGTCTTTCTCAAACCAAGTGATTATTCAAACACTTTCTTTCTCCTGCCTTGAGATCATCGGAGCCAAGATACATTGCAGGTGACAATGACTTTAGTCATTCACTGAAGGATTAATCCTTTTAATCCATATTGAATCTTTTACCTTTCTTGACCAGAAGGGCGTTTCAAACTCAAAATCACTGGAGCGAAGATAGGTGACAATGACAGAGTCATTCAGTGAAGGATTAATCCTTTTTATCCAGATGGTGGATCTGCTAATAACAGAGTGAGATTGAACGCTCAATCTGAGGATTCTATTTTGCTCTTTTAAAATTCTATGAGATGATGTCCACATTATTCTCTGGTCAAGAAAGGTGAAATAATTCATCTGGATAAAAACAAAAAAAATCAATCCTTCACTCACCTATATTCGCTCAAGTGAACTCAAGGCAGAGAAAATGTGTTATTTATTAAAAATCCACTGTGGTTGACGAAAGCTTGCCTACTAAATTTCAAGGTTGCTGGTAGAAACTGAAACACACACACACACCAAAAAAAAAATTAAACTTCTTTTTCTTCTGTCACTCTCTCGTCCCCCTTTATTTGTTTAGGCCGCCAAAAGAGGAGGAGGGGGGGAGGGGGCGGGCCAGACCTAATCTGGATCCGCCAGTGTTTCTAAAGCTTAACAAACGATATAAGAGAGAAAAAGTTAACTTTCTCATTATTTCTTACATTCCTTTGGATTGTCCTTGTTTTTTTCTTCAATTTCCTTTAAAGATTCATTGACACTTTCAAAATTCAGTATTTTCCTTAAACTTAGGAAATGTAAGACTCTCTCCCGTCCGGACTTTGAGAAGCTCTAGGTCCCGTTTCACAAAACTTGTCATAAGTGACAAATGACAGTTTGTTTTATAAGCTACTGAAATCCTTGCTTCTGATTGGTTATCAGCAGATTGTCACTGATTTTTGTCATTTGTCATTGATGAAAGGCTTTGTGAAACGGGGCCCAGGTCTAGACTGATACCTCCCCCACCCCTTTCTGCTGAAACTATAAAGAAGAAAAAATGGATATATGCTGTGTTTTGTAAACAATATATAAAAATATACTTGTTAACGTAATCAAATGACAATCCTTCCCTCTCTGTCTCTCTCTCTCACTTACAGTGGAACCGACCATCGACCCCAGTAAGTTTTTTCTTTTTCTTCAAATACCGCTTTAATTGATGATGAATTCTAAACCATCCTGAGCAATACGATTGTCAAGTTGACTGTATAATCTCACAAAATATACAATGAATTTACCATATTTATATACTGATCTATCTGCAAAATAATAAGTTATTACTCTAGTGCATTATGTGCAATTGTTTCCACTTCTGTTCTTCAATAGAATTATTGATTTAAGGGGCAGTCCTCCCACTAATTAACTTGTTTATGATACAAGTAGAGTTCTGTGAAAGTTTCAGGAAAATCCTATAGAAAACAAGGACGTTATGAATTGTTTTGAAGTGCATATTGAAAGGGATGTGACATACCTTTCAAGGATCTCTCTCTCTCACACACATTTTTTGTGTTATAAAAGATTCACAAATTTGTATTCTTTCCTAAAGAAAATATTTATACATGCACCTAAATAAAGGTATTGCACATAAATTATGTTATTACACTTCCATTTTACAAAATAGATTCCTGTAGCAACAACCAAGATATTAGATACTTATGAAGATTTCATTAGATAGGACTGTGCATGGTAATGATCAAGTGAAACAAAATACATGTTTATTGTGTCACGGCTTTCATATATTCTGACAAAACTCTCTTTTCATTTTCTTGTCTTTTCCCCAGACTTCGGAGCCAAGAATGAGCTGTAAAAACATCCTGAGAAACCATTCCGTCTTTCACACACCCTTTTCATGATCAGTACTGCTTGGAGAAACAGGGAATGCGGTCTACTTTATAGATCCCATTTGTCTATGGTTTATAATTATCCTGTATGGTTTAGATCCCGTAAGTCAATGGTTTATAGCATAGGGGTTGATGACCCCAGGTTTTATTGAAGAAAAAAATATCAATAAAGCATTAAAATCTGTGTTCTTTCAAATACAGGGGATATAACACTCATATGAAATTGCATTTAGGAGGTGTGTTTGTTTGTTTTTGGCAGGGAGTGGGGTAAGGCAGTGATAAGGAATGCAATGTGGGACAATAGGGCAAAAAAATGGAAGAACTGCTGTTTTTACCCTAAAATTTGCTGGGTTACAATTAGGTTGTAATTAGTTGTGTAATTTGGGATAATAGGGCAAATAAAAATTGAAGAAATGCTGTTTTTACCCTAAAATGTGCAGGGTCACTGCAGTAGTCTCACAGCTGCAGAGTGATGAAAACTTCTGAATTTCAGCCTTAAGAGAAAGAATCGCATATTTAGCAATTTTATAAAAATTCTTCTTTATCTTTGTAAAGGGATTAAGAAATTTTGCTACATGTACATGTACCCGATAAGTTGTTAACCTTTGGTAATTCTGCAGTGTGTATATTTCATATGGGGAAGGCTGTACGGTAACCCAGTCATTGAACTGTCATGAATTTTGTATCATAGGATTTTATAGGCTGAAGTCACAAAAGCTCTCAGGGTAAAACGTTTATACCGTGCCCCCCCCCCCCCCTCCCATGCCTTTTGGGGGGTTAACTTGTACATGTAGCCCGTAGTACACCTTGCAAATTGAAACTAAATATGTATAGAGGGTTAACTAAATTTGTATATAGAGGGGAACTAATGATATTTTGTTCATAATTGAGCTTATTGAGCTTGGAACACCAGATCCATTCTGAATGTACTGACTGAAGTTAAGAAGATGAATTTTAACTTGAACACAAGAATCCATGCTCTTGCCTTCTGTACAAAATAACATCTCTGTTGGTTTGCGGGAATGATATGAAATATGAAGAAATTGTGCCTTATATGGACGATAATTTGTAATAAATTTTGGCTTAAAGTAATGTCAAATTCTTTTTTATACATCCCGCTTAATTTTAAAAAAAATTTGTAAATCCAGTTCCCATTTTTTCACTTGATGGTACCAGGAAATTGAACTTTCAACTTTTAACTTCAAACTTTCAAAGCGACCTTTCGTACAAATTTTGTATATTATTCAAAATATCTTGGGTGCTTTCAATTTTTTTAAACAAAACTTGTAAATTGAAGTAGTGCATTTATACTACCGGTAACCTTTATAAGCTTTCAAAGAAGGTACAATACTACATACTGTAAAGAAATGTAGTAACATTACTGTACAACTTACATTTTGTATCTCCCAAAAATATTGGATAGGGTTGTCAAAAAGAATTTGCTAATTTTATGACTGATGATTTCCAGTATTTAAAAAATCACCAAAAGATTTAGGGTGAGGAGCATGTAAGCTTACTATTGACTTGAGGCTGTATTATATTCAGTACTTTAACACATGTTTTCCACACAGGGTTGTTATAATCTGTTATCTGTTTAAAAAATGATTTGCCAAAGCTTGCGGTTTAGTGTTTGCTGTAAAATGCTCATTTGTTACTCTTTACATCTAATTTTCTTCTGTTTCACTTGCAAAATGGATCGATGGTACTACTTCTTTCTTTTTTGTTCTTATATTCTTTTATTTTCCAGTGTTTGAATGTTACATAAAATGGTGTTGATACATTTGAAGAAAATGTTGATGTGGAAACTAGTGGGCTGTATATTTTGGGTTTCGATATTTAAAAGGGAATATTGCTATTCCTGTTGTGGCTGAAGTTCTTCAGAAGTTTAGTTCAGTTAAGTTGTTTTTGTAGTTTTTGTTATTGTTCTTTTGTCTGCCAGTTATATTCATGCAGAAGCAAATTTGACCATTTAGAGAAGCGATTCAGTCAGTTTTTATTTTTGTGTTCAATTACTTTTAACTTTAAGTACCGAATTCACATTCTAGGTTTGGCCCAAATTTGTAGACAGTACTTGCGCCTTTATTAAGTTTAATGTATCCCTTTAGGCCAGTATGAATTTAAAAATCAAGCAAACCGTTTATGTTAAAGTGAAGCAATAATGGGACCTATGACATTTACTTCTAACTATGAGGTGTGTCTTCTGAAATGTACCTGTATTCTGTATGCCAGGCATAAACTTTGTCTGAGCTAATAGCACCTGCACTTTGACTATTGAAATGTAGTCGCTTGCAACAGATGAATGTACCGGTAATATAGTGTTTTCCACTAGGCAAACATTTACACGTTTGTGTGCATTGTCATATTATTGGCATATTGGACTTTGACCAACAAGGTAGATGAAAGGAATAATTTGCCGCATAATTCTACAACCAAACTTTCAGAGTTATAATGCAACAATTCAAATCTTTTTAAATAGTTTCCAGAATCTCTTGAGACCAAGTTAAATTCTATTTTTTTCTTTTAAAAAGCCTGGTTCCATGATATAGAAACTGTTGGCTTTGTTTGCTGGGCATATCGTTTTTCAATGTTGTTGTGATGGTTTTGGATTAATTAACATACTGATTTTTTTTTCTTCTATTAATGAAAATGAGGGCATGAGGATTTTCATATAATTGATATATGTAGAGGCTGCACTTCTGTATTCTTATTATAATGTATTCTAGTTGCAATATTGCCAAATTTGTAGCAGTAATGCCAGTATTCAAGTAGCTGAAAGTTTTAGAAAATAGATTCCCTGTCAAATTCTTTGATAGCCATTGTTCCTCTGAATGTGTGTATAAGATATCTGTAGAGTTTTTTGTAAGAAAGTTGCCCATTTCTAAAGAAAATTTTCTGAAGCCATTCGGATAATTAATCATTCAGTGATTGGTCATTTGGCCAGCAAATTATGAACAAGTCTGATAACCAAAATGGAGAACACTGAAACATGATGAACATTTGAAAAGTGTTTTAACATCTATCACTTCATGGCAGATCTTGTAATCTGTAATCTTTTCGGAGTCTGACTTGTTACTTTATTTTATTGTTATCATACTACCTTAGGCAAGTTTTAATGTGAATGAATCGTAAAGTACTCAATTAAATTGTCTGGAATATGGACGATGAATATTTATTCAAATGTTAATTTATAACATGCTTAGTATAATACTATTCTTATTAATTGATGGCTTGTTTAATGTGTATATATTTGGTTAATGGATATCACTATTTTATCATACTTAATCTTAGATTTCTTACAATTTTGCAACTGATTTTCAAAGAAAGATTTCATAATGAGAAGATTGTACTCATCCGCGTGTTGTAATAACTTAATAAAGGAGAGCATTTTGCTTATTGAAATAAATTGTGTTTTTATGTGTATTGTTTTCTGTGTGTAAGAGGAGCGTTATTCATCAATTATGATTATTGTTGCTATATAATAATGATAATATAATGATAATACATGTATATAATTATGAGTTAGTGGGGGTGATAGTAATAGTGTTAATGATATCGATGATGGTGATGGTGGTGGCGGCTGATGATGTTGGGGATGATGGTGGTGATGGTAAAGGTGAGGATGTCGGGGATGGTAATGGTAGTATTGGTGGTGGCGATAGAGGTGATGATTATAATACAAAATGATAACGAAGAGTTGGTGTTCATAACAGTTACAAAAACTGGGGGATGTGTAATTTTGAGCTCTGTGAAATTATATTGATATCAATTATTCCATAGAAGTTGGTGTTAAAGAAGAAGAGGACAAAGATGATGATGATGATAAAAGTCTTGGTGGTGGTGATTACGGATGTGAATGATAGAGGATGATTGATGATGGTGCTGTTGGTGGTAATGGTTATGGAAGTGGTGATGATGATGATTATGCTGATGGCGGTCTTGAATGTGGTGATGGGGAAAGTGCAGAATGATCATTATTTATTTTGTGTAAAATCCTTTCATTTTCAATCTGTCCCTATAAACTATGCATCAATAATTAAAAATAACAGTAACACCACAAAGTCCCCTTAAGTTTCTCAGCTACATAAGTTAACATAAAAAAAAACATTTTTGCCAGTCGCCCAATATTCTCACCTGTTCTGGTGGTGAACGGGTGTTTATTTGATGTCATTAATGATGACATTTTATTCTTGCCTGTATTTGATTTAAGCATCAACATATAATACATACTCTGATGACTTTTAATAAAGAGCTGGCCAAGGGAAGATGAACCCACCCCTCTTTTCCTCATGTAACCCCTCAATATCTTTTTGATAAATTATATGGTCTATTGGCGCAGAGGACGCTAGACCGAAACCAACATAGCCAACGTTATAGTGTGCAGTAAGCATGCATGCGAGCTCTGCTCTAAAAGCGAGCTCGCCAAAGAACAACGTGTAATTTGATACCAAAACACGGACGGCGCACATATTGCACCTGTGCATACAATATACCAGGAAGTCGAGTTTTGGTAGTATTCGGTGGAATTTTGGAAATAATGTTTGACTTAGTTTCTCGTATTTGGAACAATATGGCACATCCCAAAGGATTTCTAGCGGCAGTACTGCTAACTTATTGTAAGTATCTATCTTCAATTCTCGCAAACTTGCTTCAAATTCGCAAAGTTAGCGCGAACAAGGTAAATCAATTATTACCAGGCCTCTCGCAGCGCTGGACTGGTGGTGTCAATAGGCCCCCATACAAAAGTCATTAGATGCACAGAATGAATTGAAGCGCGCGGCTTTTCAACGGCATTGTGGTGTATTATGTAGCCGGGCGGTTCGGCTTGGCTAGGTGTTGACGGGTGGTCGCGTGGCTGGCTAGAGGCTGTGTTCTGTAAATGTCGAGTGCATAATTGTTGATGTGTGTGGTGGAATTTGCCCTGTAATTCAGCACCAGACAGCCATAAAGGCGTATATTATGTTTGTGTTATTCTCATTGAGTGTCATTTTGCCGTGATTGACGGGATATAGTTAATATTTTTGTTTTCAGTTTCAGGAGTTGGAGTTTAAAAAAATGTTGATGATATGTGCCAGATCAAAACTTATTATAGGCCTAATAACTTTGGCAATGGCTTTAAAAACCCTTAAATAAATCTTTGGAAATAAGCAAGTGCAAAGAATATTGGTGATGGAACCTGCATTGATGATGAGTATGATGGTGATTATGAATAGGCCTATACTGATTATGATAGTGATGTGATAATAAGTATGATGATGACGACACTACAAAATGTACTACTACTACTACTACTACTACTACTACTTCTGATAGGCCTAATGATAACAATAACAATGATATAATAACAATTAAAATGATAATAATGATAATATAACTACTACAAACATTTATGCTTTATTAGTAGTCAGGTAAAATAACCACCACTTAAACATAGTATTTTTTCTTTTTATGTAGTCAAAGAGGAGGGATGGAGGATGGGGAAGAGAAAATGAAGGATAGAAAAGCTAGATGAAGAAAGAGAAGAGCAAGAGGGAGATAAAGAAAGAGACACAAATAATATACACTATAGTCTTGTAGCAAATGACCAAACAAGGCTTAGCATTTAAGAACTAACACAATCAATTGTATCGTTGAACTTTGAAGAGTAGGGAGAGAGAGAAAGGGGTGGGAAAGAGGGAGAAAAGGTAATAATTTATGAATCTATTGATGGGGAATATGGATGATAAAGATGAACAGGACAGGGTCAGACGGACATACCAAAAACTATATGGGGAGATACCGCATGCAGGTTGGGAAGAAGAGAGACACGAATAAAACGAGAAGGGAGGGGGAGGGGGGAGCAGAGCAGCTGAGGCCTGGCCGAGTGAAGACATTCGCTGATCGATCGATAATAAAAACATTATTTTTGGCCACAAGGCCAATCTCTCTGCTTCTTAAAATTGCATCCTCTGTTGGCGTAATGTTTATGTTTTGGAGAGGACATCATTCATTTTTGAAAATCAATTTTTGCCCCGGGCGGCAAGGTGCACGTCTAAATCGTGAATTATTTTCTATACTGAAATGGCGATGCTACAACGTTATGGGTGCGAAGGGAGCATGAAGGGGGTGGGGGGGGGGGGGGGGTAACCAAAAATTAGTTAGGAGACTAAAAGGCAAAATGTTGGCATCAAAAATATATCTTGAAGTTGACAGTTTTTTCGAAAAATAATGAATTGATCTATAGCCATTGAGAATAGATGAAGAAGAAGAACAAGAACACAAACAAGAACAAAAACAAGTAGAAGAAGAACAAGTAGCAGAAGAACAAGTAGATGAAGAACAACAAGAAGAAGGAGGAGGAGGAGGAGGAGGAGGAGGAGGAGGAGGAGGAGAAGGAGAAGGAGGAAAATAGAAAGAGGAGAAGGAGAAGAAGGAAAAGAAGATAATTATGTATCTGTGCTCAGGGCAGGGGTGTGGGGGACGCGCACCGACTCAAACATGTGCTGCCGAGGGGGTGGGGGTGGGGTGGGGGCGTGGGGAGTAGTTGAGCAAATTACTGAAATATTAACTATAATATGTATAAGAATGAACAGTCTTCGCTTGCTCAGTATGTATGTCGAATTCACTAACAATTCTTATTCATTACATTTGTAAGCTTTGTTCCCTATTCATGCAGATCTTAATGCGGTTGTGGTTTATATTTTTATAACGACATTTCTTGCCTATAATAATGATCTACCTGTACAATGCATTTTTTCGGTGTAGGAAAGTAAACCACAATCCACAGTGCTTCATATCTGCATACTATAAAATATGTATTTCCTGAGATGTGTACAGATCTGTTATATCGGGAGGGTTAGGGGGGGGGGGTGTAATATTAGAACTCTTTCACAAATTATTTGTTTTGCTGCAGCTGCAACCTTTACTAGTGTATGATCACAATACATCCCCTTAGAGTTTTGACATTTCAGTAAATAGACAAAAGGCATTTGTTCAATTGTTTTTCATCTCGATGTCAGCCTTTGTGGTCGCTTGTCAATACAAAAGCTCGTTAAACATAGAAGCTAAATATCATCTCTGACTCTGAGTCTATGTGCTGGTTATCGTTCATCATTTGGGGGAATTAGTTTATGAACGCATGCAGTCTATGTGGACATAGTAATTTGTGAAAGGAATTCAGGTTTCGTTTTGAACGTATTGATATCATTTGTTTATGAATTTATATAATATATGTGCATATATATCGCCATACCACACACTTTCTCCGGATGTATATTACGTCAAAATAATGTTTAGGGTTAGTGTTATCATGGTTACGGTTACAATTCTGTTTTAGGTTTAGGGTTAGAGTTACATGTATGTATAGTGTTGGGTCCAGGGTTGAAGTAAAGAGTTTATATTAGTGTAGGGTTTTGACACGGAGCAACTGTTGTACAGTCATTTTCTCTCGCCCCTTTAATGAGTAGTTATAGGGTGATCACTATTTTTCCTTGGTGGTGCATGGGGGCTCAATTAAGCCCCCACCAGGCCCAACAAGAATGTTCTGAAATCGCATAAAGGAAGCTACACGTGTAGAATATTAATGCATAAACCCCAAGCCTCCCCTAAAGCTCCTTCAAAGCCTCACACCCCAAGAAAATAAATACATCAAGAAAGAAAAAAAATCCTCTAGAACCGCTTGTGGCACCATTCAAAGAAAACTTCCTCAATAACGCAGTAGGTTTAATAGGATTAAATCATTATTAATAATGAAATATTGATTTGGTTATGATTGATTAGAAGTCAGATTAGCTGGTTTTGCGGCGGTTCTTAAAGTCGTGTGTATGGGCTATATAGACCGGTTTTCTAACATAATCAAATGTATTGATCTTTCTTTCCTTGGGACCTATAGTGAAAAGTTATTCAATTAACCTGTAATTAATTATTAAAGGTAAAGACCAGTATTGGTAACGCCCCAATTTCAAAAAATGAAATGGAAGCTCCCATTACCAATCATGTGAAAGAATATGTTTTGACTAATACGTGATGATAAAAAAATTGCCGGGAAACCGCCTACTAATTCATATATTTCGTAAATTTGTTTCTCTCATGGTCGTGTGAGAGATATAGGGTAGTCCGTATACATCTTTCTGTGTCTAGTGCTTGTAACTTTACGAAGAATGGGTCAAATTTCTTATCATTTTGATGATCCAGAACCTTGCAGATGCTAGATGCTAGATGATCAACCTTTTCTGATCGATTCCACAACGTTTCTTTCACAATGCAATCGCATGACCATTACTGGTCTTTACCTTTAAACTACAATACTTCGAATCCAGTCTGCAAAGGGGATGGTACAGAGTGGCCCTTGCCCCTCCCTACCTTCAAGTACGCTAGCGAACTTCGACAACCAAAAGAAGAATTTTGTTTAAAGGGTTGAATATCATACCCTCCGAACAGAGGCCAATAGAAATGACAGTTTTAGCCTCTTTCTCCTTCCTTTTATCATCCCGACGATTTTTTCTTTCAAAATAATATTAATCCTAGGTCTCTAGACAACATGGGGTAACAACTATTATTGATATAATAATGCAATGTCACATTTTTAACCCCTACATGTTAGTGCAAATGAATTTGAACAACATTCCTATTGAAATTGACCCAATATTTCATGAATACTTAATTCCAAAGAAAAAATATGGATTATCTCAATAATAACATGGAATCTCCTCCTCCTCATTTTCTAAAAGTCCAGACGAGAAACTAGGATTAGGAATTAGTTTTACTTGGGTTATTGTTGCACTCCTACACTGTACGTGCATTATACCTGCTGTTTTTATAATGTGCAGGCTGCATAATATAGTAAAGAACCTCTTGTGTGGACATATTTTATTATTATGTGTAGAGGGTTCAGGTTTAATATGTAAACCTTGAATAAATAGAGTCGCGTCGGTTTAATGGGCTAGAGAACGCGTTGTTTGTTCAATGAGTCATGAATATAGGTTTGATTAATCGGTTTGACTTGAAAACTATGAGCGAGTAGTGCCATGCCCCTGGACGAAATTATATACAGTTTACAACTAAATTATGTGTACCCTTACCAAGTTTTGTATGTGAAAAATTGATTTGTCCCGATATATGTTTTTTGAGATTGAGGTATATATTATCTAAGACTCTAATTCAACCGGTTCACCTTTCATTCTTGAGTTACGAAGAACACAAAAATAAAACATTTACAAGGGGTATGAATAATGTACGTGCAGGGAGCAATCCCAACTCCCTGGTACGTGTAAGGATTATAGAATACACATTAAAGAAATAAAACTCACTCCAGACGACCCAATCCGTCGCTTTTCCGAAGCTCTTCCGACATATCAGCAACTAAAATGCAATGCAATGAATAGGAAAAAAAGTGACGGGTTTAAGCATATCATTTTTCTATTTTCTATCTAGAGAAAAAGAGGGAGATGGGGGACTATGTTTGGAAAATCATGGAAACTGAATTCCAAAAGCAAGCCAGACGAAGTTGTAAAACACGTACACTTTAAACTACATGTCGTATATGACAATAGAACTAGATTGATAGACAGATAAAGAGAGAGAGAGAGAGAGAGGGGGGGGCATAGTTATAGAGAGACAGACAGAAAGGAAAGGAGGGCGAAAAGTAGGATGAGTCATCGAATCATAACAACGGCATTTAGATCGGTAATACCATTGTCTGTTGTGTTTTTCGAGGGACTTCCATTATGATAGTTCAATAATATAATCTTAATCTGAAATTCAGAGATTTCAGGTGCATCATCGTAATTCATCATCATGTGAAATATACATCAGCTTAATGCAAAGCATTCGATTTCAATGTATTATTGATTAGTATTAGTAACTTAAGTATATTGTTGTTGTTATAATTTTATTATAGTTGTATTACAGGTGTAGACTGTATTATTAATCCGAGTATGTTCATACATTGTACGTCTCATATCAAGCAGTCAGCCTTGTCGAAGTACAAGGCTGAGCGAAAGAATGATATAAAATAACTGACAAATTAAAATGTCCAATAGTGCACCACAAATCAAAATGATTAACCGTTCGCCCGTTTACAATATAATTGGTCTTGTGTGACACCAATAAACACCCTACCCGCCCAGTAACCATACTCTTGTGCTTAGAAAATACATCAACATAATAGACCTTTGTATATTGTCCCATTACACAATTTTCTGGCTAGTGCAATTTGTTTCAATGAAAAGGTCATCCCATTTTATTTTTGAGTAGGCATTTTGTATCATAAATGCATTTTTGTCCC
>JAVYIG010009886.1:0-73909 GCA_035222895.1 Strongylocentrotus droebachiensis
CGCCCTTTTTCCTATCGAAGACGTCTTCAAATTATAATTAAAGTGGTTGTCCAGATGCACAGAGGGGTCGAAAAACTTTGTAAGTCAAAATGTAATTACTACTTCTTAAGTTCTTTACATTTCGAAAAAATGTGCCCCTCCCCGCTGTTTGAATCGATTTCCGATGCAGGCTCTGGTGCTCCCTGGAGTGAGGGAAGAAGTAGACTGAAAATTTCTTTCTCTTTCATTCGTTAGCCTCTTATTTGGTAAGGGTCAGCTCCTCTGTTTAGAGGCTGATGATTAAATCTGCAAAGGGAGTACTTACAATTTTGACTTCATAGATTGCACGACTCCTCAGGGCATAACACCAATTACTTGAATTTATAATTTGAAGAGAGTCTTCGATGGGAAAAAAAGGGTCATGCACGGCAGTGGCTCAGCAAATATGAATATTCATGCTATCAAGCACTGATCGCTCGAAATCGCTGAATATGCACGAGGTTGCGAAGGGCCGGGGGACCGCTCTGTTTGTTCGAGTCGTGCATATTCAGCTATTTCGAGCGATCGGTGCTCTATAGCATGAATATTCATATAATTTCTGCGCAACTGCCGCGCATGCGTACCTTCTCTTCGCCATTTTGAATAGACGCTGCAACATGGAAGGAATCGTTGGTGAAGTAAACCGAATAACCCTTTTTTTCCCATCGAAGACTTCTTCAAATTATAATTTCAAGTGATTGGTGTTATGCCCTGAGGAGTCGTGCAACCTATGAAGTCAAAATTGTAAGTACTCCCTTTGCAGATTTAACGATAATATCGCCTAATCGGCCATTTTTACTAACCCCAGGATCTGCCAACTGAAGCTCCTACGCCGGTGACGGAGCTTCCAGGAGTTAGCAGCTGTTTAGCAAAAAATGATAACTCGGCGTGAACCACTTTTTGGTCCATTCTGACCAAAGCTATGAATATTGCAGTTTTTAGTTTTTGAGGGGCTGTATCTTTTGATAGAAACATGGGTGAGTCTTGAAATTCGAAAAGTATTATTCTGATTACATTTTTTATTCAAATATCCAACAACAATGGTGAAAAACGATCCCAAATTGAAAATTGAAAAATTGTTCAGACACCCTAATAGAGAGTCAATGCTAATGCGTATTGACCTCTAGCACTGTTACCTTTAAATGTAAAAAACTGTCAAACCGTTAAGCTATTCAAAACTAGTCTCAAGACACACTTATTCAAAATTGCGTTCGATGATTAATTAACTCTGTTCACTTCGACGTGTATTCCATATGTATTGTAATTTGTATGTTTATTTGCATTTTTAGTTTTGTATAAGATGTAATTGTATAATGTATATCAGTCTTTTTTGTGTGTATAGCGCTTAGAGACTTCGGTGGTAAGCGCTTTATAAGTAACGTTTTTATTATTATTATTATTATTATTGTTAGGCAGCATTTGAATACATTACACTCTCAAAACACAGATGCACATAATCATGCCGAAAGGCGACAGTGGACTCACAATTAGAATTTTTAAATTATTCTTTCAAACATTGAAAAGTTGAAAAAATTGTATTTTACTACTAGATTTCTAGACCGATTCTATTTAGAGTCTACATGTACTACATGTTCATGTAGACTCTAAATAGAATCGGTCTAGCCTTGGCCTACATCTAGTCCTAGATCTAGATTCAATCGTCACTAAACTTCTAAAGTACCGATTTTGAGTGAAATGTTGAGAATCAATAGCACAGCTTTAAATACACAGCCAGGATAGTAGTCTAATGCTAATGCACCTACTCACGTCACCATTTATGACCTAGAATATAGAATCTAGAATGTGTGGTCTAGACCACTCCAGCAAAGCTAGCGTAAAGGGGCGCTGGTCCGAGAATAAGGATCGTCTTCATAAAAGAGGATCGTCTTTGTAAACACGGACCGATGCGTCCTCAAAAATAAGGACCGTCTGCATTTTTGCAGACGTTTCATATTTTGATCGGCACATTGGCGATGCAAAACAACGGATTCTGCAATGATTTTCTTGATGCATTTTACATTGACATTGTACAGAGACATTCACATTTTAAGTAGGCACATTCATGGGGCACTAGAGGGCGCTTCGCGCTCGTACGAAAATCTGAATGGTCTTGCTGCGGTGGGTCGGCAATAATCAGCCCAAAACTTGGATATGGGAGAGTGGAAGGATATATCTTTTTTATAATGTTATCTGGTCTTACCCTTAACCATCCTATGTTTAATCTATGTAGAAATAACATGCGAGTACGATAAGAGAAACATCGGGCCCATTACTGATGCAACTTTTGAAATATTAGCCTAGAAATGACCACCAAACGAAAAAAATGACATTTTTTCCCGACAAATCTTCATAAAATCTGAGTTATAAACAAGTCACATCTAGGTACACTAATACAAATATGATTTTCTGAAAATTAAGGTATGATTTATTAAGTTTCTTTCAAGTATATTTCTGCGCATTGCAGCGCCAATATTCTACACTGCTTCAAAATCACCCTTGAAATTTTTTTTGCAACAAATTTTTTACGAGGTCCGCGAGTGTTCCCCGTTCCTTGCGTGTTGAAAGTTTGGTAATACATAGTTTCCATTGACTCGCGCACGAAAAAATGGTCGAAAACAAAATGTCAAATGAAGAAATAAACAAGCTTTTGTATAGTTATAAGAGTTCTACTGAGGTTTCTTTGTCGATTTAATTTATTATATAGTCTCAATTAGAATTCAGAATTATCTCACTGAAAAGTTAAGAAACCGACGATGTTCTCGATCGTAGTTATTTTCATTTTGCCAGCAGCCGATCTAGCGTTGTTTGGGCAAAAAGCTAGGCCGCTGCCTACCCACCGCGAACCTTTCCGAGTCCCGCTAAAATGGCGCTCTGCGGAGCTCCGCGGCTGCGTTGGTATCGCTGCAAACTCTCAGCCGGCTAGCTCCCCACGACGGACCATTCGCGGTATGGCGAGAGTGTGTGTATGAGGTATGATTTTGGATTCGAGAACGCACGTAATGCAACCGTGCGCGTCATTTTAAGCTGTCGAATGTATACGACCAATTTTACATGTACGATTTTTAGTACAGATACTTGGTCAGTTTTCTTCTTATATCTTTGGTTTTACAACATTTTAAAATATAATTTCTTCAAATTTGCTCCTGACTCGGTTCAGACTAATTGTAGATCTATGATGTGTTTTCAAGTCAGTTTTTTTTAATATATTTTTTTGCATGAATTTGCCTATTTTAAGCAATAAATCCTTGGAAGACGGACAACCCATGAAAGTAGACAGTGAACTAGATCTAGGGTTATTTTCCCCCGGGGAATCCATTTTTGGCATCGCCAGCGGGCGGTTCTGTAACATGCAACCCCCAGAGCGCTGATGAAAAAAAACGTCCTCGAAAATGCAGACAACCCTTATTTTTGAGGACGCATTTTGTGAGGATATCCTTGTTTATGAGAACGTTTCTCATTCTCGACCAGCGCCCCTACTGCTAATGCGTATTGACCTCTAGCACTGCAATGCTTGCTAGTGTGAGGAAGGTATTATTAGACCCATACACAAATACACACACCACTGGCCTAGACCCTAGATCTATAAAAATTTAGTATAGAAATTTATTACTCACTTCCTTGACAAAATGATGATCTTTAAAGTAGTTCCAGAACTTCCAGACTTCCAGCCGGCAGCCTCCAGTAGCCATCCAGTGCAGTGCAAACAAAGTTGGTCGTTTTCTTCAGACCGACTATTTTCCCACACATATAAGTGGATGTGTGGGACTTGTACTCGTACTTCGTAGTCTGAGCTATGTCATTGCTTGGTTGGTAAATAATACTGCATCGATCCTTTCTCGCTTTGTTAAATGATTGCAATTCTTCTTTCCTGGTGTTAATCTAACCTTTCCCCATACTGCGGGTTTTAAAGGAAGACAAATCTGGCAAAATGGCAGAGTTGACAGTTGAGATTATTTGAAGGGATATTTGAAATTGAAATTAAACATTTCATTCTCTTCCACGCCACCAGATGGCAGCAAACCTAAATTGAGTTCCAGTCTTCCTTTCTTCATATTTGGACCCTCCGACAGCTACAGGCCAGTTTATTGAAAATCAATCTCTCAGTAACATATTTGAATACATGAATACACAAATGAATAACATATAATAGTTCGGAATAACATAGACATAACTAATATCAACCATAAAACGCCATTACTGAATCAGTAGCATATTGATAATAATAATATGATAATAATTAATACTGTATATACATGCAAGAAATAGATTTTTTTTAAACACTGCAACATCATGACTGAAAATGATGTGGAAATTCAATATAATAATACTAAACGATCAAAATCCTTTTAAAATTTATCAATTTTGTAATCGAATTTATCAGTTTTGTTAGCAAGTATACTAACTTGCCTGGTATATTGCTTTATTGTCCTGGTCTGGAAGGAAGGTATAGACTTTTGTATTTCAGTATACAGCTTCGTTTCTATAGCTGTCATTCAATTATGATTTAAAACTCTTGGAGAATTAGAAAAACAAATTGTTACAATTCCTTCTTATTGGATCAGTTCAAGGTTATTAAACAAAAGAGGATTTAGCTAATTATTCTGATAATTCAACTTAAGATGGACAGAATTTATACAAATCTTAATTCTACAACATAAGTATACTCATAGGGAAAGTTGAGTTTGGAGGGCCAGTAAATTTTCCGAATCCGATTTTAAACCTATTTGTATTTACACAAAAAAAATTATCAATATTAATCTTTGGAAATTCCTTTAATTACTACTCAATGTTCCCAAAACAAACAACATGTTACGTCGGATGATTGGGCAACCATCGCTAACATTATTTCCTAGCTAAAAAATGGGGTTTTGAACAGTTTAAGGTCGAATTGTTTTGAAGGGGTCCCGAAAAGAGTATAACTTATCACGTTTCTTTATTGTCACATTTTGCAAACTTTCTGACCCCTCCATGCAAGAACTCAGCCCTTTATTTAATGTTGTCAAGAAGTCAAAGACATGGCAATGCACACGATCTTTTTTTTATATCATGCCTATTTATGCCTTCTCATATGCCTATATATTAACCGATGCAGAAATAAACATGCAGTAATTAAGTGACTGACCATCCCCTCCCCCGCAAAAACCCATCAATATTAAGAAGAAGTATTAAAGAAACTGAAAGAAATTACACAATATGAAAATGGTGAAAGAAAAGAGAGATAGGAATATTAAGGATGCCAGAAATATAGCCATGAAAAGAATATCCCAAAAACGACAATTGTTTTGCGGAACAGAGGTTGCGTTGGATGCCAGGCGCGGATCCACGGGGGGGGGGGGGGGGGGGAGCCGGGGGGGGGTGGGGTTAACAGGCCCGGTTTAAACAAAATGGTATATAGCAGTGGCGGATCCAGGGGGGGGGCACAGGGGGCACGTGCCCCCCCGGCCGAAAAAAATATGTTAAAATCAGCCCTAAATCCGCCCAAAATACACTGAAAAACAGGGGCGTGCCCCCCCGGCCAAACATTTTTTTTTTTTTTTTTTTTTTTTTTAAATTAAAAAAAAAAAAAAAAAAAAAAAAAAAAAAAACCTAATGGCTGACCTAAAAAGGTGACCTCACCCCCCCCCCTAACGAAGCAAAATGTCAAATTTAAAAATTTCGTGACCTAAAAAAAAAAAAAAGTGTCCTCTTACCCCCCCCCCCCCCCCCCCCCCCCCCCCCCCCCCCCCCCCCCCCCCGCTTATTCAGCGGCTGGCTGAGTCGTTGCGATTTTTTTGGGACTAAAAAATATTTTAAAAGTGTCCGCTTACCCCCCCCCCCCCCCCCCCCCCCCCCCGCTTATTCAGCGGCTGGCTGAGTCGTTGCGATTTTTTGGGGGACTTAAAAAAATATATATATATGTTCTCTTTCCCACACGGTGCCCCTCCTTGTGCCCCCCCGGCAAGAAATTCCTGGATCCGCGCCTGTATAGATATTTTTTTTATTTTGTTAAAAACAAAAAATGAAAATGGGGTCCCCTCCCGGCATTCTTCTGACATTCTTTATTTACTTTAACGCATGAAACAATACAAATATGCAACATTTTACAGTGAAATAAACGATTTTTCGTAAAAACCTGGATATATATCCTCCTACTAGGGGCGGATCCAGCCGGCGGAAAAGGGGGGGGGGGGGCAAATCTTGAGAAAATATTTAGCAGCGAATCAGCCAGCCAGCGAATAAGCGGGGGGGGGGGGGAGGAGTTAGGAGCACTTCTTTTTTTGTTCAGGGAGGGGGGGGGGGGGGGGTGAGGGCTGGATCCGCCCCTGTAGGAGGCTATATATCCAGGTTACGAAAAATCGTTCATTTCACTGAGAAATGTGCGTGTTTTAGTCGATTTACACCTAAAAGTCAATAAAACAAAGCTGGGGGTGGGTGGAGGGGCGGCTGGGAAAAATACTGCGGATTCGGGGGGGGGGACGAGAAATGTAAATGTGGACACTATGTCAACAGTCAACAACAAACAAAACGTTTATTTGTTTTCACTTTCGTTATGTTTGGTGTGAACGTTTTGATTCTCGAACGCCCATGATATTTTATTATTTTTTTACTCTAATTATCATTTGTTACATTAGTTCAAAAATAATAGGCCTATGTTTAAACATATTTGAAAATAAATTTCATAGCTTCTGTACATTGTTTCAGTTTAAGTATTACAATATTTAAAAAATATCGTATTATTTATTATATTATGTATACATTAAAAAGATGTGGCGAAAATGTTTCTCTTCTTCTTTGGAAACATTCTTATGATATCACGAAAACATTACATGTGGACTGTTTGTAGGATATTTTTTAAACATTTCGAAAAACATTTAAAAAATGTTATTTTAATTGCTTGTTAAAAACATTTTTGAAATGTTTTTTTGTGACATTTGTACAACGTCTAAATGTAAGGATTACAATATTTTTAAACATTTTAAAAATGTTTTTGTTATATCATATCTATAACATTTAAAAGATGTTAGAAAAACGTTTCTTTTCTTCTTTGAAAACATTTCTATGATATAAAGAAAACATTTCATGTGGACCGTTTGTAAGATCTTTTTTAAACATTTTGAAAAACATTCAAAAAATGTTATTTTAATTGTTTAGTTTATAACGTTTTTGAAATGTTTTTTTGTGACATTTGTACAACGTCTAAATGTAAGGATTACAACATTTTAATAACATTCTCAAAATGTTCTGCTTATATCATATCAATGACATTCTAAAGATGTTAGAAAAACGTTTCTTTTCTTCTTTGAAAACATTTCTATGATATAAAGAAAACATTTCATGTGGACCGTTTGTAAGATCTTTTTAAACATTTTGAAAAACATTAAAAAAATGTTATTTTAATTGTTTAGCTTATAACGTTTTTGAAATGTTTTTTTGTGACATTTGTACAACGTCTAATTAATGTAAGGATTACAACATTTTAACAACATTTTTAAAATGTTCTGCTTATATCATATCAATGATATTTAAAAGATGTTGTAAAAACGTTTCTCTTCTACTTTGAAAACATTATTATGATATCACGAAAACATTACATGTGGACTGTTTGAAGGATATTTTTTAAACATTATGAAAAACATTCAAAAAATGTTATTTTATTTCTTTTGTTAAAAACGTTTTTGAATTGTGTTTTGTGACATTTGTACAACGTCCTAATTTAAGGATTACAACATTTTAACAACATTTTTTAAATGTTCTGTTTATATCATATCAATGACATTTTAAAGATGTTAGAAAAACTTTTCTTTCTTCTTTGAAAACATTATTATGATATCACGTAAACATTACATGTGGACTGTTAGTAGGATATTTTTTAAACATTTCGAAAAACATTAAAAAAATGTTATTTTAATTGTTTAGCTTATAACGTTTTTGAAATGTTTTTTTGTGACATTTGTACAACGTCTGAATGTAAGGATTACAACATTTTAACAACATTTTTAAAATGTTCTTTTTATATCATATCAATTACATTTAAAAGATGTTTTAAAAACGTTTATCTTCTTTTTTGAAAACATTATTATGATATCGCGAAAACATTACATGTGGACTGTTTGTAAGATGTTTTTTAAACATTTTGAAAAACATTAAAAAAATGTTATTTTAATTGTTTTGTTAAAAACATTTTTGAAATGTTTTTTGACTATTTTTGTGACATTTGTACAACGTCTAAATGTAAGGATTACAATATTTTTAAAACATTTTTAAAATGTTTTTGTTATATCATATCTATAACATTTAAAAGATGTTAGAAAAACGTTTCTTTTCTTCTTTGAAAACATTTCTATGATATAAAGAAAACATTTCATGTGGACCGTTTGTAAGATCTTTTTAAACATTTTGAAAAACATTAAAAAAATGTTATTTTAATTGTTTAGTTTATAACGTTTTTGAAATGTTTTTTGTGACATTTGTACAACGTCTGAATGTAAGGATTACAACATTTTAACAATATTTTAAAAATGTTCTTTTTATATCATATCAATTACATTTAAAAGATGTTGTAAAAACGTTTCTCTTCTTTTTTAAAAACATTATTATGATATCACGAAAACATTACATGTGGACTGTTTGTAAGATGTTTTTTAAACATTATGAAAAACATTCAAAAAATGTTATTTTATTTCTGTTGTTAAAAACGTTTTTGAATTGTGTTTTGTGACATTTGTACAACGTCCTAATTTAAGGATTACAACATTTTAACAACATTTTTTAAATGTTCTGTTTATATCATATCAATGACATTTTAAAGATGTTAGAAAAACTTTTCTTTCTTCTTTGAAAACATTATTATGATATCACGTAAACATTACATGTGGACTGTTTGTAGGATATTTTTTAAACATTTCGAAAAACATTAAAAAAATGTTATTTTAATTGTTTAGCTTATAACGTTTTTGAAATGTTTCTTGTGACATTTGTACAACGTCTGAATGTAAGGATTACAACATTTTAACAACATTTTTAAAATGTTCTTTTTATATCATATCAATTACATTTAAAAGATGTTGTAAAAACGTTTCTCTTCTTTTTTGAAAACATTATTATGATATCACGAAAACATTACATGTGGACTGTTTGTAAGATGTTTTTTAAACATTTTGAAAAACATTCAAAAAATGTTATTTTAATTGTTTTGTTAAAAACATTTTTGAAATGTTTTTTTGTGACATTTGTACAACGTCTAAATGTAAGGATTACAATATTTTTAAAACATTTTAAAATGTTTTTGTTATATCATATCTATAACATTTAAAAGATGTTAGAAAAACGTTTCTTTTCTTCTTTGAAAACATTTTTATGATATAAAGAAAACATTTCATGTAGACCGTTTGTAAGATCTTTTTTAAACATTTTGAAAAACATTAAAAAAATGTTATTTTAATTGTTTAGTTTATAACGTTTTTGAAATGTTTTTTGTGACATTTGTACAACGTCTGAATGTAAGGATTACAACATTTTAACAACATTTTTAAAATGTTTTTTTTATATCATATCAATTACATTTAAAAGATGTTGTAAAAACGTTTCTCTTCTTTTTTAAAAACATTATTATGATATCACGAAAACATTACATGTGGACTGTTTGTAAGATGTTTTTTAAACATTTTGAAAAACATTAAAAAAATGTTATTTTAATTGTTTGTTAAAAACATTTTTGAAATGTTTTTTGGTGACATTTGTACAACGTCTAAATGTAAGGATTACAATATTTTTAAAACATTTTTAAAATGTTTTTGTTATATCATATCTATAACATTTAAAAAATGTTCTGAAAACGTTTCTTTGCTTCCTTCAAAACGTTGTTATGATATTATAAAAACATTTCATGTGGACCGTTTGTAAGATCTTTTTTAAACATTCTACAATAATGTTCAAAAGATGTTTTTAAAACATGTCCCGAAAATCATCGGAATTGGTACATTAAAAAAATGTTTTTATAATGTTTAACATAATAGCAATAATGTTTTATAAATGTTATAATGACATTTTAAAGAAATGTTCTCTTTAAGACATTCTCAAGACCTTTTGAAAATGTTATGATAACGTTATGTGTTAGCTGGGATGTCTATCAGACTCATTTGTTTTCCTGTCAGTTATATGATGTTGTGTTCCTCTCAATCGATTGGTTTTCTTTCCCTTTTTACCATACCTCTTCTTTGATCTGCCACATTTTCTTTTGTTGGTCGTACTTGATAGGGTCCTTGATTGGTTCAAATCCAAGTAACAGTGTTCATCATGATCACCAAGAAGTTCGTATCTATTGAAATGAGAAGGGATACATACTTGATCAAACATGCGATGAGCCATGTTGTTATTTCCACACAAAGAACAAATCCAAATCAATCTCCTATCATTCAGTTTGTCATCACAGGGCAGTTGCATACATGAAACATGAAAATGACTATTGCAAAACTCACAAATTGAACTTATTTCATTTCCGATCTCACTTTCACATATGCAGCATGCATCAAACTCTGAATTCATCAGCGGTGCACAAGTAGACAGTACATCTAAGATTTCATCAACAACTGTCTTGAATTCAGTAGTGTCTATCAATCTTCTATCATTTGTGTCATTGATTGTCTCCTTACATGGAAAACCCATACAAGTAACATGATAGGGACCAGTACACGACTTGCAAGTTACAGTAATCTCATCCTCTCCAATTAAATTCTTACAAACACAACATGTATCAGTGTATTCCTCCATCACAAAATATCTCGTACAAAGCTTTGAACTATAAGATTACAACTGCCCTTTTGCTTCTTTGCCAAGAAAAGGTTTTCCGTTCCAAATTATTTTATACAGTGTATCTGTATTCAAATTATGATGCACAATTGTAATTTGAAGTATCACTGTTGTCAATATCAATTCAAAATCTTTACTGAACTACAGACTATTGTTTCAAGATAAAAACTCCTTTAGAGGAAGCCTTCTATTCGAGCTGTAATGTCTTGATCACCTCAAATTGCCTTATAATGGTTTTTGATTTGCTGTTCAAAGTGTTTGCTTTTGGGGGGATTTCTCTATTTTTTAAAGTTAAATGTATGGATTATAGGTCAATGTATGTTGTATTTTGTATAATAGACAATGCAATATCTTGTCAATACTGTATTCCTTCTTGGGAATTATTTCCTTTTAACAAAAATGAAAATTAATGCCTAGAAAAATATATAGCTTTCGACAAAAGATGACGCTCTTCGGCAATTGTGTTAAATATTAATCTAGAAGGTATTGATCGTGACGGAATTTCTCTTTATATTAATTTGCCTTGTGATGGCGCTCTATTAACAACAATCTGTATTAAAACTCTGTGTAAAAAAAGTCCACTTTATATCCTAATTTAAATATTTTTCTTATTATCTTTCTAATCAATCAAGCCGATTTATATTTATAAAACTATATATATATCCCGATACAATGTTCGTTCTCAACCTCTCTGCAATCGGCTTACTTATAATACTAAAGCTATGAACACTACAGGAGCCTATATCCAGACACAAATTTCTTTCTTTATCAATTCACTTTTTTTCCTCTGTACACTAACAATTTTCTCCAATATCTTAAACAAGCAATCAACTAGTAACTTTATTTCTTTCACTAAAAATCAACTCAAAAAAGAAATTTTCTTTTATTTATTGTTTATTAACACTCTTGTTGGTCTTAAAGTTAGCTTTCTATATTCAACCTTATATGCTAAAGGTAATATTCACAAATTTCACTTTAATCAAATCCCTCAATCAACCAACCAATCAAAAATATCTTTATCTCTCACAATCAATTTTTAACAATTCAGTTATTCAATCAATTCACTTTTTTTTCTCTGTACACTAACAATTTTCTCCAATATCTTAAACAAGCAATCAACCAGTCAGCTTTATTTCTTTCACTAAAAATCAACTCAAAAAGAAATTTTTCTTTTATTTATTGTATATTAACACTCTTGTTGGTCTTAAAGTTATGTTTTTAAATTCAGCCTTATATGCTTAAGGTAATATTCACAAATTTCACTTTTATCAAATCACTCAATCAACCAACCAATCAAAAATATCTTTATCTCTCACAATCAATTTTTAACAATTCAGTTATTCAATCAATTCACTTTTTTTTCTCTGTACACTAACAATTTTCTCCAATATCTTAAACAAGCAATCAACCAGTCAGCTTTATTTCTTTCACTAAAAATCAACTAAAAAAAACACTCGTCAAATCTCGTTTCGTATCTTATTTTCTAGTTTTCACACAATTTCACACAGTTTTAGCAACACAACACAGAAATTGAAGATTCAATTTCAGAAAGACAGAGTAAGATCAAGATTGAGTTTCAGTAAGACAGAGTAAGATAATGAAGATTCAGATTGAGTAGATAGAGTAAGATAATGAAGATTCAGATTGAGTAGATAGAGTAAGATAATGAAGATTCAGATTGAGTAGATAGAGTAAGATAATGAAGATTCAGATTGAGTAGATAGAGTAAGATAATGAAGATTCAGATTGAGTAGATAGAGTAAGATAATGAAGATTCAGATTGAGTAGATAGAGTAAGATAATGAAGATTCAGATCGAGTAGATAGAGTAAGATAATGAAGATTCAGATTGAGTAGATAGAGTAAGATAATAAAGATTCAGATTGAGTAGACAGAGTAAGATAATGAAGATTCAGATTGAGTAGATAGAGTAAGATAATGAAGGATTCAAATGTTCAAAGTTCGTAAATTCGTCAATATGTTCAAAATTGTAAAATTTCCTGACTGTATACCACAACTCTTCTTTGACTCACCAACTAGCTTAAGAGTGCTAGAGGCTTATTGTCGTGAGTTGCCCGCACACAGACAAGTTGCTGTCTACCACAACTCTTCTTTGACTCACCAACCTAGCTTAAGAGTGCTAGAGGCTTATTGTCGTGAATTGCCCGCAAACAGACTTTCCCTGACTGTCTACCACAACTCTTCTTTGACTCACCAAAGCTTAAGAGTGCTAGGGTTATTGTCGTGAGTTGCCCGCACACAGACAAGGTGCTGTATACCACAACTCTTCTTTGACTCACCAAAGCTTAAGAGTGCTAGGGTTATTGTCGTGAGTTGCCCGCACACAGACTTTATGATGGATGAAGGTTTGAATGAGTGCTTCTTTTGTGGGTGAAGATGAAATGGTATGAGATGAGATGGAGATGATAATGAAATCTGCTTCAACCAGTACCTGTCAAAGAGAAACACAAGAAAAAAAAGTTGATAGCATATGTATTGTATTAGACTATACTGTCCTACTATGGCAAAAGGAAGCAAGTAAAGTTCAAAGTTCAAGTCGTAAATATTGTCAAAGCTGTAAAATGTTTTGCTGTCTACCACAATGCTAGAGGCTTATTGTCGTGAGTTGCCCGCACACAGACTTTCCCTGACTGTCTACCACAACTCTTCTTTGACTCACCAACTAGCTTAAGAGTGCTAGAGGCTTATTGTCGTGAGTTGCCCGCACACAGACAAGGTGCTGTCTACCACAACTCTTCTTTGACTCACCAACTAGCTTTGGAGTGCTAGAAGCTTATAGACGTGAGTACACAGACTTTCCCTGACTGTCTACCACAACTCTTCTTTGACTCACCAACTAGCTTAAGAGTGCTAGAGGCTTATTGTCGTGAGTTGCCCGCACACAGACAAGGTGCTGTCTACCACAACCCTTTTTTGTCTCACCAACTAGCTTTAGGGTGCTAGAGGCTTATTGTCGTGAGTTTCCCGTACACAGATTTCCCTGACTGTCCACCACAACTCTTCTTTGACTCACCAACTAGCTTAAGAGTGCTAGGGTTATTGTCGTGAGTTGCCCGCACACAGACAAGGTGCTGTATACCACAACTCTTCTTTGACTCACCAACTAGCTTTAGAGCGCTAGAGGCTTATTATCGTGAGTCGTGAAATGTCTTGTAAAGAAACAAAATGTGCCTGTCATTTGCAGATATAAAAACATCAATAACTCGAATTTAGATGGTATGTCACTTGCTTCCTTTTGCCAAAGTAGGGCAGTATAATTTACGCCCATTTTGAATGTTTTGATATACACAACGCTTGTTTTGATATACAGTAAAATCTCATTAGGCCAAAAAAAAAATTGTTTGGTTGTCCTTGATTGATTTTCTGGAGTAGGGGCGGGCGGGCGGATTTTTTTTTTTAAATTAATACAAAAAAAAAAGATTGAATAAAAAAAATATTTAAAAAAATATTTAAAAAAAATAAAAAATACGAGCGGCCCGAAAATGACGAGCGGGCGGTCGAGGACAACCAAATGATTTTTTTTTTTGGCCTTATAACAAAGCCCTTCTGACCATAAAAATTACCTTGTTATATTAGCCAAAAACAAGACAAATGCGACTGCGTCTCCTATATGCCTCCGCCTTTATAAAACCAGTAATTTCAGAAATTGACCTCTGTGACCTATGACTTTTGACCTCATTACACCAAAAATCTATTCAGTTAAAGTTTGAAGTTCATATCTCAAGGGGTTCTTGAGATATCGCCATAATGAGGCCAATACCTGGAATTTCATAAGTTGACCTCTATGACCCTTGACCCACATTCTCCAAAATCCAATCAGATTATCTTTCTATGGTGATACATACTATCCTCCAGTTTGAAGTTAATATCTCAAGTGGTTCTTGAGATATCGCGATAACGAGCTCAATACATGAAATTTCACGAGTTGACCTCTGTGACCTTTGACCCTTGACCTACATACTCCAAAATCTAATCAGATTGTCTTTCCATGGTGAACCATACTAATCTCAAGTTTGAAGTTGATATCTCAAGTGGTTCTTGAGATATCGCGACAACGAGCCGAATACCTTGAATTTCATGAGTTGACCTCTGTGACCCTTGACCTTTGACCTACTCACTCCAAAATCTAATCAGGTTGTCTTCCTATGGTGATACATGCTATCATCAAGTTTGAAGTTCATATCTCAACTGGTTCTTGAGATATCGCGATAACGAGGCCAATACCTGGAATTACATAATATTACCCCTGTGACCCTTGACCTTTGACCTACATACTCCAAAATCTAATCAGATTGTCTTCCTATAGTGATACACACTATCATTAAGTTTGAAGTTTTTACATCTCCAGTGGTTCTTGAGATATCATGATAACAATCTCAATGTATGGAATTTCATAAGTTGACCTCTATGACCCTTGACCCACATTCTCCAAAATCCAATCAGATTATCTTTCTATGGTGATACATACTATCCTTAAGTTTAAAGTTTAAATCTCAAATGGTTCTTGAGATATCGCGCTAACAAACTCAATACAAGGAATTTCATAAGTTGACCTCTGTGACCTGTGACCTTTGACCTACGTACTCCAAAATCTAATCAGATCGTCTTCCTATGGTGATAAATACTATTCCCGAGTCTTAAGTTTAAATCTTTAATGGTTCTTGAGATATTGTGATAACGGTCAAACGGGACGGACGTACGGAAGTACGGACGGACGGACGTACGGACGGACAACCCGAAAACATGATGCCTCCGGCACCACCTTCGGTGGCAGAGGCATAAAAAAACCCAAAGAAATATAAAATGACCTCATGAAATTTTTTTTTTTTTTTTTAGTACAGTGGAACCTCCTGTTGAAGCAGACAACCGCATAGTAGGGGATCTTCATGCGGCTCTGGTTTCGCTTGCAGTTGTTGTGCAAGCATGATTTCTGTACCTGAATAATGATTATTTAACTTTTGATTAACACAATAAGACTAAAAATCAGGGTTTCATTCTCCTTTAAATGTAGTTGGGTGGGGTGGGGCAAAAGGTGGGACACATCATACACAGCCCAAACCCATATCCATCGTAATTCATCATAAATTCAACAGACCATTAACAATTCTTATGCTGGGGGACTTCTCGCTCAGCCAAATTAAACAGCCAAATCTTGCGCAACCTAATTTTCATACCCTTTACAAAAGTGGCCAGTGCTTACCCAAGAAACAATTATTATTTGATTTGTTATTGCCATATGATAGACGAGAGCTTCAACCATCCATACATATGACAATTTCTCAAAAATGTTTCACATTTTTTATTTGGCAGAATATTCAAAAGTGTCAACTTTTGTTTCAGACACTCGGTATACCTACACTCCAAAAACTTACTTCAGTCAAAGTCCAAATGGCAGATGGCACCTGTCATCAAAACAAAATATAAAAAATACAAGTAAAACATGACAAAAATATACAATACAAAAAAATGAATGAAACCAAGTTAAATTCTATCACAAATTCAACTTTGGTAACAACTAATTTGCATACTTTGATGTCACTCAAACATTTCAAAATACAGTGCAACCTCATTATAACAATTCAGTATGTCATACATATCAACCATCACCATCTGTTGAGGGTAGAATGAGGAACTGTATATTTTATCTTCTTTCTTTGTCCGTGATGTTCATAGTGTTACTTCCTACATGCATGTATATCGTCGAGTGCAGTCTAAAAGATTTCTAATTGTAGTCAACATGGGCAGTTAAGTACGTTGACACGCATGATCAGTCGGCGTTCGTCGTGTTCTCGTCCACTCAACGGAGCCAAATGTCAAATTGTCAAATTTTCAAATTTCGAGACTCCCCCCCCCCCCCCCCCCGCTGCTTATTCAGCGGCTGCCTGAGTCGTTGCGAAATTTCCGGCCCGATTTATAAATGTTAAACCCCCCCCCCCCCCCCTTGAAAAATTCCTGCGTACGCGCCTGACCGTATTCAATCCCCAGTGATCCGTCACTCATCCGCCGTAAAGCTGTAGTCAGAAGGTTAACCAAACTGAAACTGACCGTCTAAAGTCAAAACCGGTTTTCAATTTGAAACCATTTTTAGGTTTTAGCTCAAGATGAAGCAGAAATAATGTTGAATACTTTAAAAACATGGGTAAAACTTATCAAGACCAACATCAAATTGATAAAAATCATTATTTTTCAATCACATTTTCAAAGGAAATGAATGAAATAAGGCTGATAGTACTACAAAACCCTTGTACCACTAAAGAAAATAAACACTTTGGTGTTTAATCCAAGCAAATTGATACATATCAGATTAAAATTATGTCTCACAATTCGGTATAGGTTAACCGAAAACCAAACGGATTCGGAGGGAGGATAAACGTTTTTGGAATAACTGGAATACTACAGCCCTAATCCGGAGTGATCGAATATGGTGTTAACACCTACCTCCCGCAAACCCTCGCGATGTAAACAGAATAGCAACACAAAGGTGGCAGAAATGCAGTTTACCCTGGATCGGAGGTTTCGTATCAACACCGTCTGCCTTCCAGGTCCTAGTCACAGATTCCACCTGTCGTCAAAACAAAATAAAACACTACACGTAAAACATGACCAAAAAATATACAAAAGTGATAAAACCAATTTAGATTCCATCACAAATTTAAATTTGGTAACAACTAATTTGCATACTTTGATGTCACTCAAACATTTCATAATACAGTGCAACCTCATTATAACAATTCAGTATGTCATACATATCAACCATCACAGCCCCATTGCATAAAACTATGATATCTTTACAATTAATGCTATCTCTGCAAACTATGGTAAATACCATTGATTTCTTGATTTTGATTAGCTATCAAGCAGTGTTGCTATGGTAATAACCATAGTTCGCACAGATACCATTAATTGTTAAGATACAATAGTTTTATGAAACGGGGCCCTGGGCTTGACAAAACACTACTTACCGTATGCACTCTTCATGCTAAATTAATATGCTAGAATTGATTTTTCCCAAAAGTTACCTACATTAATTATCCAACCTGATACTTTTCTTTCAGATAGCATGAAGGCAGTACAAATATGTATCAAGATTCCATTCATTCTTTGGAAGCTACCTAGCTATTATCAAAATTGTATAAAAAAAATTAATTTTTTTGTTGTTGTAAGATTCAAATTTAGAGATCTAATTCACGCCTACCTTTAAAGCAATAAATCTGTCCCACGTTCCTCCACAACAGCAGGCCTGTAATGTCCTACAATAGTTACATTTAAACAGTACCTAATCATCGACAATTATTAACACCAACAATTCTTAAAGAATGTTCCAGTAGCATTGCACCTATCTTAACCATTATTTACCAGAAATCAATATCTACTGGTGAACTTCCAAGAGACTGGTTACGAGCAAATGTCACTCCCCTATACAAGAAAGGTAATCGTTCGGAACCAGCTAACTACCGTCCTGTATCGTTGACCTCGATCCCATGCAAGATTTTGGAACATATTATTTATCATAGCGTAATGTCTCACCTAGAGGAAATCGGTTACCTGAACGACAAACAGCATGGCTTCCGTAGGGGTCACTCATGTGAGACCCAGCTAGCCTTGACCGTCAATGATCTTGCCAAGATGTTAGAGGACAAAGGCCAAGTCGACATCATTATCATGGACTTTTGCAAGGCGTTCGATATGGTCCCACATGAGAGACTCCTCCTAAAACTTCATCATGCCGGAATCCAAGGATCTTTGCACATATGGATTAAAAACTTCCTTACAAAAAGATCTCAACAAGTTGTTCTTGATGGTGCCTCCTCATCTTCCATACACGTCACGTCAGGAGTACCGCAGGGCACTGTATTAGGCCCTTTGCTGTTTCTCATGTACATAAACGACATATCTGACGGAATAACGTCAGAAGTCCGACTTTTTGCCGACGATTGCATCATGTATAGGCAGATAAAGAGCAACCAAGATAGTCTGGATCTACAGAGAGACATCAATCGCCTGGTTGCTTGGGAACAACGCTGGCAAATGAAATTCAACAAAACAAAATGTTTTGCAATGCATGTTACTCACAAAAAGAAGATAATCGAAACACAGTATCGAATGGGGGATTCCGTTTTGGAAGTTGTACTCAAGCACACATATTTGGGGGTAGAACTTGACAGTAAACTCAGCTGGGCAAATCACATCCAAAGTGTTACATCAAGGGCAAATCGGATGCTTGGATTACTTCGGAGAAACCTCTTTAGCTGCTCTCCCAAAGTAAAAGCAGTTTCCTATAAAACTCTCGTCAGGCCACGACTTGAGTACTGTGCCTCAGTTTGGGACCCTTATCAGAAGGAATACATAAAACAACTCGAAGGAGTTCAACGACGTGCTGCAAGATTCGTCTTGAACCGTCACGAACGCCGGAGCAGCGTCTCTGAGATGATCTCCTATCTGAAATGGCAACCATTGGAGCACAGAAGAGCAGCCCAGAGGTTGACTTTCCTCTACAAATCCATCCACAACTTAATTGCCGTTGATACTGACCAATACCAAAACAGGTCATCTGGAGTAGGGGTATCTACAAGAATAAGGTCTTCATTATCATTCAAGAAGTTATCCGCTGTAAAGGACTGTTATAAACACTCTCTATATCCCAGGACATTCCCCGAATGGAACTTTCTCCCTACCCATGCTAGAAATACCCCCACCCTTGGAGCCTTTAAAGATACCTTACAAAAGCTCAACATGGGCGAAATAATTGCTAGAGCCCACTTCAGAAATTAAATATAGGATACTATGCTCAGTCGACTGCGCCTGCATGTTACATCCCAGCTGAGGAGTTTATGCAGTAGCCCACCAGAACCAGAACCAGAACCAATTGCTAATCATCAATGATAAGAGCTTACCCCATAAATAATAACGAGCGTCCACACGACAACTTATGTTTAAGATTAAGTTGTAAGCAACCCTCCCAATCAATCATTGGCCGGAAGTGCCGAGATAATCCCAGCTACAGGGACGCACAGAGGGTTGACGGAGAGGTCACGCTAATCGTGGAGCTCATTGATTAAATTACGTCCACACAGGATAATAGGGACTTTTAGATTTGCACGTCTACAGCTTTGACTGCAACTTGTGACGTCGTTTCAAGGCACTGCGCATGCGTTACGTCGTCTCAGTCGGCGATCGAGAATGCGTCAACCTTGATTTTCCTAAATCTAGTACATACATACATACATATTGGTATTTTTATAGCGCCTTTCATGCTCAAGGTACTAGTATGCCGCGTGCGCATAAAATATACAGTTCCTCAGGTAGACAAAGGAACATCCCTTCCCTGCTATTATGTAAAAATGTGTAGAACAGGTGTCACATGCATATTCACCTGTTCTACACATTTTTACATAATAGCAGTGAAGGGATGTTCTTCTGTTGAGGGTAGAATGAGGAACTGTATATTTTATCTTCTTTCTTTGTCCGTGATGTTCATAGTGTTACTTCCTACATGCATGTATATCGTCGAGTGCAGTCTAAAAGATTTCTAATTGTAGTCAACATGGGCAGTTAAGTACGTTGACACGCATGATCAGTCGGCGTTCGTCGTGTTCTCGTCCACTCAATCTAAAAGTCCCTAATGATAGACTGCGGACCCCGCGCTGCTCGTAAATTAGGGGTAAACTCTAAGAAATTTTTGAGTCTGAATTTTCAAGTTAAAAATTGCAAATTTTTTAGTGCATCTATACGGCACTAATCATTGATGATTAGCAACCTAATCGTAGATGATTAGGTTTTCAACCTAATTCTTAAGTTTAGCAAGTACTGTGTCAAACCAACTAATGTGTCAACACGTTGCTCGTTGACCATGACGGAATATACAACTGCCATAAATTGCCCTTTCAATTGTCAATGTGTAAATGGGGCTTTAGGCATTGCTCGTTGACCATGGAGGAATGTAAAACTGCCATAAATTGCCGTTTCAATTGTCAATGTGTAAATGGGGCTTTAGGCATTAACACCGTATTCAGGCGTGTACTCAGGGGGGGAGGGGGGGGGGGGGGGGTTTGGGGGGTTAAACCCCCCCCCCCCCCCTTGGTATTTTTATGTGTGTAAACCCCCCGAAAACCCCCCCCCCCCTCTTTCGTTTTTTTTTTTTTAATTATAAAAAAAAAAAAAAATAATAATTATTCCCATGGCTGACTTAAAAAAGTGACCTTACCACCCCCCCCCCCCCCCCCCCCCCCCCCCCCGCTTATTCAGCGGCTGCCTGAGTCGTTGCGAAATTTCCGGCCCGATTTATAAATGTTAAACCCCTCCCCCCTTGAAAAATTCCTGCGTACGCGCCTGACCGTATTCAATCCCCAGTGATCCGTCACTCATCCGCAGTAAAGCTGTAGTCAGAAGGTTAACCAAACTGAAACTGACCGTCTAAAGTCAAAACCGGTTTTCAATTTGAAATCATTTTTAGGTTTTAGCTCAAGATGAAGCAGAAATAATGTTGAATACTTTAAAAACATGGGTAAAACTTATCAAGACCAACATCAAATTGATAAAAATTATTATTTTTCAATCACATTTTCAAAGGAAATGAATGAAATAAGGCTGATAGTACTACAAAACCCTTGTACCACTAAACAAAATAAACACTTTGGTGTTTAATCCAAGCAAATTGATACATATCAGATTAAAATTATGTCTCACAATTCGGTATAGGTTAACCGAAAACCAAACGGATTCGGAGGGAGGATAACCGTTTTTGGAATAACTGGAATACTACAGCCCTAATCCGGAGTGATCCGTGCATACTGCCGGGAACCGCTTCAAAAATTAAACATGTTAAATTTGTTGTGGCGGTCATGGCAATTTCAAATGGACCGTGTTCATTTGCGTTCACAACCCTGTTGACAGTTTTTTTTTTTTGGCAGTTCCCCGCGGTCTTCACATATCACTGCAAATAATTGACGGATGACTGGAGATTGAATATGGTGTTAACACCTACCTCCCGCAAACCCTCGCGATGTAAACAGAATAGCAACACAAAGGTGGCAGAAATGCAGTTTACCCTGGATCGGAGGTTTCGTTTCAACACCGTCTGCCTTCCAGGTCCTAGTCACAGATTCCACCTGTCGTCAAAACAAAATAAAACACTACACGTAAAACATGACCAAAAAATATACAAAAGTGATAAAACCAATTTAGATTCCTTCACAAATTTAAATTTGGTAACAACTAATTTGCATACTTTGATGTCACTCAAACATTTCATAATACAGTGCAACCTCATTATAACAATTCAGTATGTCATACATATCAACCATCACAGCCCCATTGCATAAAACTATGATATCTTTACAATTAATGCTATCTCTGTAAACTATGGTAAATACCATTGATTTTTTGATTTTGATTAGCTATCAAGCAGTGTTGCTATGGTAATAACCATAGCTTGCGCAGATACCATTAATTGTTAAGATACAATAGTTTTATGAAACGGGGCCCTGGGCTTGACAAAACACTACTTACCGTATGCACTCTTCATGCTAAATTAATATGCTAGAATTGATTTTTCCCAAAAGTTACCTACATTAATTATCCAACCTGATACTTTTCTTTCAGATAGCATAAAGGCAGTACAAATATGTATCAAGATTCCATTCATTCTTTGGAAGCTACCTAGCTATTATCAAAATTGTATAAAAAAATTAATTTTTTTGTTTGTTGTAAAATTCAAATTTAGAGATCTAATTCACGCCTACCTTTAAAGCAATAAATCTGTCCCACGTTCCTCCACAACAGCAGGCCTGTAATGTCCTACAATAGTTACATTTAAACAGTACCTAATCATCGACAATTGCTAATCATCAATGATAAGAGCTTACCCCATAAATAATAACGAGCGTCCACACGACAACTTATGTTTAAGATTAAGTTGTAAGCAACCCTCCCAATCAATCATTGGCCGGAAGTGCCGAGATAATCCCAGCTACAGGGACGCACAGAGGGTTGACGGAGAGGTCACGCTAATCGTGGAGCTCATTGAATAAATTACGTCCAAACGGGATAATAGGGACTTTTAGATTTGCACGTCTACAGCTTTGACTGCAACGTGTGACGTCATTTCAAGGCACTGCGCATGCGTTACGTCGTCTCAGTCGGCGATCGAGAATGCGTCAACCTTGATTTTCCTAAATCTAGTACATACATACATACATATTGGTATTTTTATAGCGCCATTACATGCTCAAGGTACTAGTATGCCGCGTGCGCATAAAATATACAGTTCCTCAGGTAGACAAAGGAACATCCCTTCCCTGCTATTATGTAAAAATGTGTAGAACAGGTGTCACATGCATATTCACCTGTTCTACACATTTTTACATAATAGCAGTGAAGGGATGTTCTTCTGTTGAGGGTAGAATGAGGAACTGTATCTTCTTTCTTTGTCCGTGATGTTCATAGTGTTACTTCCTACATGCATGTATATCGTTGAGTGCAATCTAAAAGATTTCTAATTGTAGTCAACATGGGGAGTTAAGTACGTTGACACGCATGATCAGTCGGCGTTCGTCGTGTTCTCGTCCACTCAATCTAAAAGTCCCTAATGAAAGACTGCGGATCCCCCCCCCCCCCCCCCCCCCCCCCGCTGCTCGTGAATTGAGTGTAAACTCTAAGAAATTTTGGAGTCTGAATTTTCAACTAAACTTAAAAATTGCTAATTTTTTAGTGCATCTATACGGCACTAATCATTGATGATTAGCAACCTAATCGTAGATGATTAAGTTTTCAACCTAATTCTTCAGTTTAGCAAGTACTGTGTCAACCCAACTAATGTGTCAACACGTTGTTCGTTGACCATGACGGAATGTACAACTGCCATAAATTGCAGTTTCAATCGTCAATGTGTAAATGGGGCTTTACGCATTGCTCGTTGACCATGGCGGAATGTACAACTGCCATAAATTGCTGTTTTAATTGTCAATTGTCATTGTCAATGTGTAAATGGGGCCATAACTTGCCGTTTCAATTGTCAATGTGTACATGGGGCTTTACGCATTGCTCATTGACCATGGCGGAATGTACAACTGCCATAAATTGCAGTTTAAATTGTCAATGTGTAAATGGGGCTTTAGGCATTGCTCGTTGACCATGGCGGAATGTAAAACTGCCATAAATAGCCGTTTCAATTGTCAATGTGTAAATGGGGCTTTAGGCATTAACACCGTATTCAATCCCCAGTGATCCGTCACTTATCCGCAGTAAAGCTGTAGTCAAAAGTTAACCAAACTGAAACTGACCGTCTAAAGTCAAAACCGGTTTTCAATTTGAAACCATTTTTAGGTTTTAGCCCAAGATCAAGCAGAAATAATGTTGAATACTTTAAAAACATGGGTAAAACTTATCAAGACCAACATCAAATTGATAAAAATCATTATTGTTCAATCACATTTTCAAAGGAAATGAATGAAATTAGGCTGATAGTACTACAAAACCCTTGTACTACTAAAGAAAATAAACACTTTGGTGTTTAATCCAAGCAAATTGATACATATCAGATTAAAATTATGTCTCACAATTCGGTATAGGTTAACCGAAAACCAAACGGATTCGGAGGGAGGATAACCGTTTTTGGAATAACTGGAATACTACAGCCCTAATCCGGAGTGATCCGTGCATACTGCCGGGAACCGCTTCAAAAATTAAACATGTTAAATTTGTTGTGGCGGTCATGGCAATTTCAAATGGACCGTGTTCATTTGCGTTCACAACCCTGTTGACCGTTTATTTTTTTTGGCAGTTCCCCGCGGTCTTCACATATCACTGCAAATAATTGACGGATGACTGGAGATTGAATATGGTGTTAACACCTACCTTCCGCAAATCCTTGCGATGTAAACAGAATAGCAACACAAAGGTGGCAGAAATGCAGTTTACCCTGGATCAGAGGTTTTGTATCAACACCGTCTGCCTTCCAGGTCCAGGTTCACAGATTCCACCTGTCGTCGAAACAAAATAAAACACTACACGTAAAACATGACCAAAAAATATACAAAAGTGATAAAACCAATTTAGATTCCATCACAAATTAAAATTTGGTAACAACTAATTTGCATACTTTGATGTCACTCGAACCCAGGTGTTAAATGGGTACCCGGTAGGATGCGAACGTTCATGTGGTTGGACGGGCAAGTGTGCGCTTGTAAAATGGCGACTGGCTGGAATGCTCCCCAGGGAGTGGAAAATGTGCACACATTGTGTGCGAATAAGCCTGAATCCAATGACCGGGGTAATAATATATCTGTAAATCGCTTAGGCACATCGTTGGAACGGTGTATTGAGCGCTATATAAAAAAACAGATTATTATTATTATTTCATAATGCAGTGCAACCTCATTATAACAATTCAGTATGTCATACATATCAACCATCACGACCCCATTGCATAAAACTATCGTATCTTTACAATTAATGCTATCTCTGCAAACTATGGTAAATACCATTGATTTCTTGATTTTGATTAGCTATCAAGCACTGTAACTATGGTAACTAGAAATATCGCAATCTGTATTGCCGCGCAATGCGAATGTATCCCCCGGCAGTGGCAGCGATTTTGTGTCATCCTTATGATCAGAGGAGGGACAAAGATCCCCCCCCCCCCTGAAACAAAAGGATGACGTAGAGATCGCCAATTGTGGCTCAGACTATTGTCAAGACTAGGAGCAGCATCATCAAAACAATATACGTGTAGATTAAGTATAATGCATCTCTGTAGAAAATTTGAAAGAAATCTCTCAAGAAATGTGGCAGTTAGAGCGCACAAAACACATCCACCAAAATATGACCTTTGACCCTATAACAGACGGAACACAGGTGGCAGCATCACCAAAAACTAACGATGTGTAGATTGTACTGAGACACACCTCTATCATACAACATTTGAAAGAAATCTGTTAAAAAATGTGGCAGTTAGAGCGCATAAAAGACATATATAAACTTTGACCATATAAAAGACAGAAAAATGAGGGCAGCATTGCCCAAAAGAGTAGATGTGTAGATTATACCAAGATACATCTCCATACAAAATTTGAAAGAAATTTGTCAAGAAATGTGGCAGTTAGTGCGCACACAAGAATAAAATATAGCCTTTTTACCCTATAGAAGACGGAACACTGGGGGCAGCATCAATAAACACTAACGATGTGTAGAATGTACTGACACACACCACCATCATACAACATTTGAAAGAAATCTGTTAAAAAATGTGGCAGTTAGAGCGCATAAAAGACATATATAAACTTTGACCATATAAAAGACAGAAAAATGAGGGCAGCATTGCCCAAAAGAGTAGATGTGCAGATTATACCAAGATACACCTTTGTTAAAAATTTAAACAAAATCTCTTGAAAAATGAGGCCCATAGAGCACACACAAACCATCCAAAAGAATATGGCCATTTAACCTATAGAAGACGGAACACTGAGGGCAGCACCACCACAAGTTAAAGGTGTGTAGATTATACCAAGATACATCTCCATACTAAATTTGAAAGAAATCTGTTAAGTTATGATACAATTAGACCGCAAACTACAGTGCCACAAAGACATCTATTAAAGTATGACCTTTGACCCTATAAAAGACGGAACACTGGAGGCAGCATCACAAAAATCTATAGATTTGTAGATTCTACCGAGATACACCTTTGTTAAAAATTTGAACAAAATCCCTTCAAAAATGAGGCCCATAGAGCACACACAAACCATCCAAAAGAATATGGCCATTTAACCTATAAAAGACGGAACACTGAGGGCAGCAGCACCACCACAAGTTATAGGTGTGTAAATTATACCAAGATACATCTCCATACAAAATTTGAAAGAAATCTGTCAAGAAATGTGGCATTTAGTGCGCACACAAGAATAAAATATGGCTTTTTACCCTATAGAAGACGGAACAGTGGGGGCAGCATCAACAAAAGTTATAGGTGTGTAGATTATACCAAGATACACCTCCATACAAAATTTAAAAGAAATCTGTCAAGAAATGTGGCAGTTAGAGCGCACACAAGAATAAAATATGGCCTTTTACCCTATAGAAGACGGAACACTGGGGGCAGCATCACCAAAAGTTATAAGTGTGTAGATTATACTAAGATACACCTCCATACAAAATTTGAAAGATATCTGTAAAAAAATGTGGCAGTTAGAGCGCACACAAGATGACGCGGCGGCGTAACGCTGCTGAACCCAAAGTACCCCACCTGCATACTACCGGGGGATACAATTACCATAGTTTGCAGAGATCAGGCGCGTACACAGGGGGGTGTTCGGGGGGTTAAACCCCGCCTTTGGCATTTTTATGTGTGTAAACCCCCCCCCCCAAAAAAAAAAAAAAAATTATTCCCATGGCTGACCTAAAAAAGGTGACCTTACCCCCCCCCCCCCCCCCCCCCCCCCCCAAACAGAGCAAAATGTCAAATTTTCATATTTTGAGACCACAAAAAAACAAAAAAAATGTCCTCTTAAAAATTGCTAATTTTCTAGTGCATCTATACAGCACTAATCATTGATGATTGGCAACCTAATCGTAGATGATTAAAGGGATCGTTTAACAATGTTAAATCTGAGATACACGGCCCTACGTGTTATCAGTGTCTGTGATATGGTGTAATATTGAAGCCCTAAAAAAATCGCGCTTCAAAATGATCAAGAAGTGCCTCAAAAAAGTAAAAATCTTTGAGTGACCGGTTTTACCATACTCGTTTTCCCCAATAGACTGTAGTGTTATGAAAACCGTCAGGCGAACGGTTTTCAAAATTTGTAATTCCAATCATAAATATCTTGATAATCAGACAGGCGATCGGCTTGTAAAAGTCATGGGGTTCCTGACTGACCTCAAGGTTTATAATTATCATTGCATCATGAGCTAAATCCAGAATTTGATTTCAGAATCTGAGACAAAGCTACCGGATCCCTTTAAGTTTTCAACCTAATTATTAAGTTTAGCAAGTGTCAACCCAACTAATGTGTCAAGACGTTGCTTGTTGACAATGACGGAATGTACAACTGCCATAAATTGCAGTTTCAATTGTCAATGTGTAAATGGGGCTTTACGCATTGCTCGTTGACCATGGCGGAATGTACAACTGCCATAAATTGCAGTTTCAATTGTCAGTGTGTAAATGGGGCTTTAGGCATTGCTCGTCGACCATGGCGGAATGTAAAACTGCCATAAATAGCCGTTTCCATTTCAATCCCCAGTGATCCGTCACTCATCCACAGTAAAGCTGTAGTCAAAAGGTTAACCAAACTGAAACCGACCGTCTAAAGTCAAAACCAGTTTTCAATTTGAAACCATGTTTAGGTTTGAGCCCAAGATCAAGCAGAAATAATGTTGAATACTTTAAAAACATGGGTAAAACTTATCAAGACCAACATCAAATTGATAAAAATCATTATTGTTCAATCACATTTTCAAAGGAAATGAATGAAATTAGGCTGATAGTACTACAAAACCTTGTACTACTAAAGAAAATAAACACTTTGGTGTTTAATCCAAGCAAATTGATACATATCAGATTAAAATTATGCTTCACAATTCGGTATAGGATAACCGAAAACCAAACGGATTCGGAGGGAGGATAAACGTTTTTGGAATAACTGGAATACTACAGCCCTAATCCGGAGTGATCCGTGCATACTGCCGGGAACCGCTTCAAAAATTAAACATGTTAAATTTGTTGTGGCGGTCATGGCAATTTCAAATGGACCGTGTTCATTTGCGTTCACAACCCTGTTGACCGTTTATTTTTTTTGGCAGTTCCCCGCGGTCTTCACATATCACTGCAAATAATTGACGGATGACTGGAGATTGAATATGGTGTTAACACCTACCTCCCGCAAACCCTCGCGATGTAAACAGAATAGCAACACAAAGGTGGCAGAAATGCAGTTTACCCTGGATCAGAGGTTTCGTATCAACACCGTCTGCCTTCCAGGTCCTAGTCACAGATTCCACCTGTCGTCAAAACAAAATAAAACACTACACGTAAAACATGACCAAAAAATATACAAAAGTGATAAAACCAATTTAGATTCCATCACAAATTTAAATTTGGTAACAACTAATTTGCATACTTTTCATAATACAGTGCAACCTCATAATAACAATTCAGTATGTCATACATGTACATATCAACCATCACAGCCCCATTGCATAAAACTACATGTATGATATCTTTACAATTAATTGTATCTCTGCAAACTATGGTTAATACCATTGATTTCTTGATTTTGATAAGCTATCGAGCAATGTTACTATGGTAATTACTAATGGTTCTTTCCCTATAAATAACCAAAACCAGAGTCCCAAATTACACTAAAATATATCTAGAGACATCAAATTCCCCATTTTCAGCGTCGTCTGCTAGTACTGGCAGCGCCCATATTCATGAGCTTCGCAATGACTTGTGGGCAATTGTGACGTTTTCTAGGATTACTCCGAACTGTGAAAATTACACAATGGCATATATAATGCGTGCAAAGCATTGCAGCATTGGGTTTCATAGTAAACAAAATGGTGTATTGTCAGGCATAAACTTGGCTGCTCTAATCGAAGCAAATCGTGTTGCAAAAGGACAACAAACAAAAACTCTCTGTAGGGGAACGAATGGAGAGAAAAATCTACCTTTGTTCAACATTTTGATAAGTTGTTAAAGTTTGTGTGTTGTAATAATAAGGGGACATACTTGGCAAGTATTATCAATTTTCACTTTATTAATTGTTTATTAACTTACACAGATCAATTTTACACCAGCTGCAGCTAGCTGTCGGATCGCCACAACACAAAAATTGCAGGGTCCCGTTTAGGACGCTCCCGCTTCACGGGAGCGTTCCGGGGCTATCCCGGACCCTATGTGTGCTCATAACCAGGATTTCAGTTTCCTTACTGATTTGGATGCTAAAGCCTAGTAATAGTAGTATTAAGACTTGGCCTGTCTTAAGACTTAGTTTAGGGTGTCTGAACAGACGATTTTTCAATTTTCCCTTTTGGATTGATTTTCCCCATCATGGTTGGATATTAAATTGAAAAAATCAACTACTCAAAAAAAAACATTTCAAATTTCAAGGCTCACCGATGTTTCTATCAAAAGATACAGCCCCCCAAAATCTAGGCAATATTCATCCAATTTTTGTCCTGAATGGACAAAAAAGTGGTAGAGTAACTACCCCGTCATTCGACTGGCGCCATAAATCGGCCGCACGCTAAGAAAAACCTATTTTGCACTGTGACAGAGTTTTCATTGATAATGCATACATTACTCGCATGTAGACACACTACTAGGGAGGCCAATGCTCGGGCGTAAGGCTTCTACGCTTACGATTTGTGCGCTCGTCGTCCAAGTCAGAAAATTACCAGAAGAAAAAAACAAAAAAAAAAGAAAACAAATATCTATGGAATAAAATATATAACAAATACACAATTACACACTCCACAACATACCTATAATCACGGATCTGTAATGGTCTTTCACCATTTGTTGACGATCTTGCAGATTTTGACGTATTTGAATCCAATAATTGTTTTAGCAGACAAACTTAACGCGCACACAAGAAAAACTAGAGGGGTCCTAGAGGGCGCGGAGATTAGCTCACTAAAATCCTTCTCAATGGCAGAAGGTAGACCCTAAAAATATGGAATCCAATTTAAATGAGAAAACTTTTGATAGAGATTAACATATCAGATGTGCACAAATGTCACTTTTAACAACTAGAAAATATAAAGAAAAAAGATTGTATCTTTTTAATTGCAGATTTTTACAAACTGCACATTCGAAGGTAGGGGTCATTCCATGTCAAATCACCCAAAAAATCTGAAAATCTGAACCCGACCATTTTTGATTTTGATTAAACTTAGTGTACTTGTTAAGTGTGATCTCACAGCACCAAATCCAAAATTTTAGGTCAATTGGGTGAGGGGTTTGGGAGATACGGCCAACCAAATTTTGAGATATTTGCAAAAATGGGGGTGGCGGCCTACCTTTGAACCCTTGTATCTCGGGACCTAATGGGTCAATCTTCACAAAATTTGTATTGTTGGAAAGGGTATTCAATGAGGATTCCAAATCTGCCACCATTTTGAAAATTCGTACATGTTTGGGTACTTTGACCTCTTGACCTAAGATTTGACCTTGAAATTGACCTTGAAATTGACCTTGTGGATCACGTAACCTTGACAACATTTTTCATGAAATGCAATCTCTGACATGTTCACTTAAACATATAAAAGTTTCAGAGATATAATATTTTTTGTTTAGGAGCAATAAGGATTGAAAGTATCCATACTTAGATATTCACAATAAACCCTATTATAATGTATACAATACATGCAATATGCACAGTACAACATACATCTTCCACATGCTTTTTTGTTCTAGTCATACCCATTCTAAATGTCAGCAGTACTTGAATAAAAAAAATAAAATGACAAGTTCATATAGGCCTAAAGGGTTAACAGGATGTAAGACTTTAGGCCTCTGAGTCGGTTCTAGGATAATTACCCCCCCCCCCCCCCCCCGAGGACAATTACCCCCGAGGACTATCACACCCAGAGGACAATTAACCCCAGAAAATTACCTCCTAGGACAATCTATCCCCCCCCCCCCCCCAAGGACAATTACCCCCCCCCTGGAAAATTACCCCCCAAGGATAATTACCTCCCCCAAAAAAAATCTGCTTTGATTAAAACCAACTTATTATCAGGATGGACTTCCCCATTAACGAATAAGGGGGGGGGGAATTGTCCGGGGGGTAATTGTCTTAGGGTGTAATTGTCCGGGGGGTAATTGTCCTCGGGGGGGACAGATTGTCCTAGAAGGTAATTTTCTGGGGGTAATTGTCCTATGGGTGTGATAGTCCTCGGGGGGTAATTTTCCTCGGGGGGGGGGGGGATTTCCGGGGGGTTAGTTTTCCAGGGGGGGTAATTATCCTAGAACCGACTCAGAGGCTTAAAGCCATATATCCTGTTAACCCTTTAGGCCTATATGAACTTAGAATGGATATGCCTACAACAAAAAAGCATGTTGAAGATGTACATGTATGTTGTACTGTGCATATTGCATGTATTGTATACATTATAATAGGGTTTATTGTGAATATCTGTAAGTATGGATACTTTCAATCCTTATTGCTCCCAAACAAAAAATATTATATCTCTGAAACTTTTATATGTTTTAGTGAACATGTCAGAGATTGCATTTCATGAAAAATGTTGTCAAGGTTACGTGATCCACAAGGTCAATTTCAAGGTCAAATCTTAGGTCAAGAGGTCAAAGTACCCCAACATATACAAATTTTCAAAATGGCGGCAGATTTGGAATCCTTATTGAATACCCTTTCCAATAATACAAATTTTGTGAAGATTGACCCATTAGGTCCCGAAATACAAGGGTTCAAAGGTAGGCCCGCCACCCCCATTTTTGAAAAAATCTCAAAATTTGATGGGCCGTATCTCCCAAACCCCTCACCCGATTGACCTAAAATTTGGGATTTGGTGCTGTGAGATCACACTCAACAAGTACACAAAGTTTCATCAAAATCAAAAATGGTCGGGTTAAAACCATTGGGTGATTTGACATGGAATGACCCGTAGATAGAGTACGATGTTTTTGTCAATCTTGCGTTGGTTTGAGCCCCATAGCTAGAGCCATCTCAAATTGAGAAGGAAAACTGTGAACAGAGATGTCATTGTTCCAGCCCCAAATAGAGGTATTGCGACATCATTATATGAATATGTATGAGCTCCGTTCTCATCGCGCGCAAAACAAATTTGACGTAGACTCACACATAGTACCTTATTCTCAGCACTAGACACCAGTGTCGTGCAGTAATGTATGAGAAGTGTATGTTATGGTTTTTTTTGGCAGTTCCCCGCGGTCTTCACATATCACTGCAAATAATTGACAGATGACTGGAGATTGAATATGGTGTTAACACCTACCTCCCGCAAACCCTCGCGATGTAAACAGAAAAGCAACACAAAGGTGGCAGAAATGCAGTTTACCCTGGATCAGAGGTTTCGTATCAACACCGTCTGCCTTCCAGGTCCTAGTCACAGATTCCACCTGTCGTCAAAACAAAATAAAACACTACACGTAAAACATGACCAAAAAATATACAAAAGTGATAAAACCAATTTAGATTCCATCACAAATTTAAATTTGGTAACAACTACAATGAGTGGCTTTCGAGCTTTCTCTCATTATGTTTTGACCCTCCATGCCTATCCATGCCATGGCATGCTAGCATGGCTCGATTGCGGCTTGCATGCAATTACCGTACCTTGCCGGCCTGTAGTACTGTGTCAGTGTGTGCGACTAATTCAAGGCTAGCCGGTGATGATGAATGTACTTTCGCGCGAAGTTTTGAACTTGTTGTCCGGGCAATGACCATGATGACACGCCTATTCCCTCGGGCCTGTCTAATTCTCAACGTAATTTTTGGGACCATGAAATTGATTGTTTCAAGGCTCTTACGTACGGCCAGGCGTAGAAGGAAAGACATAGAAAAGAGCTGGATATCTCCTATATTTTATGGAAATTCTGGGGTCGGCAGATTGGTGAGTTGTCTTAGTGAAAGAAAATGCTTTCTTTTAATCTTTGTTTTATTTTAAACAAATTCGTAATTAAAAAGTTAGATTTGGGCATTGGCCTCCCTAACACTACCACTTTGATCAAGCATGCCAAAAACATCCCCCAAATTTGTCCCTAAAATATCAAATTGTCGGCAAAAAAATTGAAAAAGGGTGATCCTTATGGTTTTCCTGTGATAACGCCATTACGAACGTGTAGATGGCGCACAGTTTTTCCTTCATAATCATTTTGCCTTTGGCGTAGACTAGAAGGGATGAGATTGATTTAGATGTCTCCGGCAGCGAGAGTTTAACGCGGCTTGCAAGATTTTCAACATGGATGTTGATTTTGACCCATAATTTCCTTAAAAGGGACCATTAAACGGATTATTTCAATCAAGTTAGTAAGTGGAACCTATGTATTATAGCCTAGGCCTAATTTACAATTGGATATGCACGAGGTAAAATGACATTTTGGGGGATTTTGGGGGCATAACAATACGACCTGAAATGGCCGTGGCGTTAACAAGGGAATGTGTATAGACGGTTTTCGTCTCTAAAGAGAGAGCCGACCCTACCCCAATAAGAGGCTAACGAACGAAAGAGACGGAAAATTCGGTCTAGTGAAAAGGGAGCTAAGCTGTATCGGTCTGGTAAAAAATTTGCTCTTATTTCGTTATTTTTACCTCCGATTATGATATTCCGGAGGTAATTACGATTACAAGTCACATAAAATTCATCAAGGCCACTGTCCAATATTGGTTTTGTTTACATAACTCTCCGTGGCCGTGGCTCCCTGGTCTGGAATATTAACATAGATCTAGTAGATCTATGATAGTCTATCCATAACAAACATTTCCAGGGAGCCCTTAACTTGAGGCTACTTTGCGGAATATGGAGAAAAACCTGCTCTTTCATATGACACCTCATTTATTGAGTTTCACCTTCAGGATCACGAGCAGTAGGCCTATTTTAGTATTGGTTTGAATCTCAATTTGGTAATACAAGCATTGATCATTTTTTCTTAAGCGCACAATGTACATAGACTGCATAGGGGTGTGTGCAATCTCTATGGAAGGATTTTAGCACACAAAACCGAGTGCGCGATCAGACACCCTACTAACTTAGTTAGACTAAGATTATGGTTTTAAATTCAAACATTAACTAATATTACTTTATTTTAAATCAGCATGATTCTAAAATACTTACACCATCAAACACGGTCAAATTATCCAAAGCACCTCCCTGTTAAAAGTAACAACTCCAAAACAATTCCAGAAGCAACAGTCAGTAGTCTACATAGATAAGTTGTAACATGTATGTAGGCTACTGTAGTTGTGCGCACACGTCGTACATCTATGCACTATACGGACATACAAATCTGAAGAAATCGTTTTTTGTACGTTCGATCGTTCGCGCGCGCAGGCTGTGCGCGTTCGCATGTGCAAAATGCAAGATATAAACTCTAAATAACGTAGATCAGCAACGTGACTTACTTGGTCTACTGGGTAAAGCTCCCGACTTCCTATTCAATGACTCGAGATCAAGTCCATGGAAAATTAATTTTTTGGGGGCTTTCGTTTCTTATTTTTTTTCAATCATTTTCTTCGACTACTATATAACACGATATATGTATATATATATATATATATATATATAATCACAAAAAAATGTAATAAAAAATGCTTAATTTTGCGTGTTATATTTCTGGGAGAGGAATGTCAATAGTGTGCGTACAACCCTACGGGAAATCTGAATCCTTCTATGATGCTAGTCTCCTTCCCAGACGTTTATATTTTTCCAGTTAATAAGCCCAGGTACGGTATATGCAATGTTTGCGTCCATTCAATGGACCAATATATTGTTCACATGTCTATTCTCTCTTTCTCTATATATTAAATATTAAACTCTATTAAGTGCTGGAAATATTGAATACAATATTGAACAATTTGATACCATGTTTATCTCTTTATGACCATTAATAACGAAATGAGAGTCCGTTCAAGGTAAATGTCTGTGCGTGCGAGCTCTTGTAATACATAGCATATAATTATGGTCGAAAACATGCCTTTACGAAATACATTATAGCTCTTTAGGATGCAAATTGACCCCACAATTTTTTGCGTGTCAAACTCGTGAGAAATAATCGAGCCAGTTGTAAATAACATCGCGCACCAGCTGCTGGTGACAATGACAATGTATATTACGCGTATAACAAAATGCGCACCATGCACGAACTCTATTGTGACGTCACAATCAGACCCTTGGCACACTGTTTGCAGTGTATCGAAAATTCGTCAAGCACTGGATGCACAGTGCTTGTTTGACGATGTTTTTGCAACTTCTAATGCTAGGAAATCGTGTGCAGTGTAGGCTACATAATTTATAAGATAGTAATTTATAATTTATAATTCATAAGATATAGTATCAGATAGTAAGAGTTTCTTGTTTGCTCTAGATGTCTGATGTGGTTAATATTAGTAATATTTACTGCCTAATTCAGGGCAATACGACTTGCCATATATCATCCTCACCTTCGGTTCGGGCGATATACGTCGTATTGCCCAGAAGGCAGTCAATATTACTTAATTATGCATCATTATGATAATTTCTCAATATTTCGTTCATCAGTTCGGCTCATCAGTTTAGTTCAGTTCATCAGTTCATCCGTTTAGCTCATCAATTCAGTTCATTCCACATCAGTTCAATTTATCAGTTCATCAGTTCATCAGTACTTCATTCATCAATATATATCTTAATACATCATTTTACATTAACATCATTTCATGGGGTAATTGAATTGAAGATGAGCATGATCATAAGACTTGAAGACAGACCACCTAATTCGTCCCCATGACGAATTAAATTTCTAGTTTATTTTTATTTCTTCCCGTTTTTTGTGAACAGGATAACTCAAGATCAGTTTAGTAAATTTCCTTCAATTTTGGCAGAGTCATAAGTCATTGCCATAAGACGTTCCAGTAACCTTTTCAAGGTCATCGGGTTATCGTGACGTCATCCAGGCGCCATTTTGTGAAATCACGTTATCCATCATATCTTCATGATGCATAAGCAAAGGTCATTCATATTCATATCACATATACTTCAGGTCAAGGGTCAACAAGTCATGTCATCAAAGGTCACACAAAGGTCATGACGCGCACGTACGCGCGCGTCAAAATTTTAAAATGCCCAAAATCACTTAACTATTAAAGGAGAGTATGAATCAGGTCATTTTAAGTATTTCAAAATTTTCCGTCCGTAAGTGTCCCCGCGCGCGTTGCGCGCGCGCACAGCGCGCGGAAAACGTCAAATTCAAATTTTCTACATGATTTAGATTCCTCTTACCGTAAATGACAATTTACATTAATTTCAGTCACCCTTGACCTTTTATAAGGCCGTGAGCGCGCGTCAAAGTTCAAAATCCGCGCGTACCGCTATGGGCAATTTAATGCAAATTTGATCAAAAACATGCCATTTTAAAAATCAATATAGCTCTTCAGATAGTCCATTGACCCCAACTTTTATATCATGGTTAGAAAAACCATGAGTTGGAGATATGATTTCATGTCTCATTTGACCCTCAATTAACTCATGACGTCATCATAATGGCCTCCGAACTCAAAATATCAATTTGCATATTATGACGTCAGCAGATTTTTGGAAAATTGATTGTATCTCTGTAAATATTAATCAATTTTCTTTCAAATTTTGATATGTTTTAGCTGAGACAATTTTCTACAAATGCAGTCTCCACGATATTTCATTTTGACAAAGGCATCATGGCGTATTTTTGCGATTAAAGGAGGCATGTCAATTTTTCACATTTTGCGTGTATTCTCTATGGGACATGACTTTTTCTCAAAACTGGATTCTACATTCTCGTCTTTCGCGAGCAATATCTCCGTCGTTTTATCTTTGTTTACGCTGAGCTTTGAGTATGTTGTAGCTGAGACAATAAGCTATCACAAGTGTGCCATTTATTTCTCGATCAGATGCCGGGATCATGCTCATATTTCACTTGCAAGGTGGGATTTGAGAATTCTAATTTCCCTTTACGTGTAATCGCTATGGGAAATGTTTTGGTATATCGGTAACGCACTTGACTTTCGACCTCGAGGTCCCTGGTTCGAGTCCGGGTGTCTCCAACAATTTCTTTTTTCTCACTTTTTTTGTCTTTTTTGACCTTTCACTGTACCGTTCCTTTGAACATTAAAACACGTAGAATCGCAAATAATGTAATAAACAACCATATTTACTTTATTATTACCATATTATCACTTGATCCATTACTTTTTGCGTGTAATCCCTATGGGAGATGACTTTTTCTCAAATCTGGATTCTACATTCCTGTCTTTTGCGAGCAATATCGCCGTTTTTTCCTCTTGGTTTTTGTTGATTTTTGAGTATGTTGTAGCTGAGCCTATATGCTATCTAAATATCCCCTCATGTTTTTCAATCAGATGTTAGGATCACGCTCATGATCATGATCATCATCATCATCATCATGGTTATCATTATCGTCATCATGACAATCATGATCATGATCAAGTAGTTTATTTCTCAATACTTTGTGTCATATTCATTAGGCCTACCTTTTTTGATATTTTTTGCATTAAATTTGATCATGATCATCATGCATTATCATATTTTCTCAATATTTCGTTCATCAGTTCAGCTCATCAGTTTAGTTCAGTTCATCAGTTTATCCGTTTAGCTCATCAATTCAGTTCATTTCACATCAGTTCAATCTATCAGTTTATCAGTACTTTATTCATCAATCCATATCTTAATACATCATTTTACATTAACACCAGTTTATTGGGTAATTGAATTGAAGATGAGCATGATCATAAGAATTGAAGACAGACCACCTAATTCGTCCCCATGACGAATTAAATTTCTAGTATTTTTTTTTTTTTTGTAAGGTTTTTTTTTCTTTCTTGAACTATCTCGACAGATTATTTTTCCGTAATTTCCGGAAAAAAGGGGAAAAAAAAATTTCGGTCAAATTTTTTTTGGACCCTCCCCCCCCCCCCCCCCCCACAAAAAAAAGGGCTATCTAATATAACAGTTATTGACTGGCAGGGGGTATATAACATTCTTTGGACCTGAAGGGAGTTATATTTCCCCTCGTGACCATATTTTCCCTCAGCGCTGCGCGCTTCGGGAAAATATAACCACTTGGGAAATATAACTCCCTTCAGCGGTCCAAATAATGTTATATTACACCCCCTGCCAGTCAATAACTGTATAATATATATATATATTTCTTAAGAGTTGACAGTCATTGCCTTGGTGATGGTGTGATCCCTCATGGTGTTGGGGCTGTGCTCTCTGCGTTCTGCATTGAAGAAATGAAAAGAACAAGGATGGTTTAAAGGTCACAAGTATTGACAACATTTCAAAAAAGTCACAAACTCTAGGATACAGTGGAGCGCTCTTTATTTCTCTCTATCTACTTTTCCCTCTGCCGTTCTTTCTCTCTCTCCCTTTATATCTCTCTACCTCTTCTTACTTTGTCTGTAATTTCACTCCTTACCTCTCTACTTTACTTTACTTTCTTATAATTGAAGTAGACTTGGGCATCTACTTGGACACCATAACCAGACATGTAATACTCACTGGAAATGTATTAGGCTAGACATCCTTAACTTCCAGTATAGGTACGTCTGTTCGGTTGCATGAGAGAGAGAGAGAGAGAGAGAGAGTTCAGGTTGACTCTCTTTCACGGAAGCTTCCAATAGGAATAGCGCCCTCTAGTGGTGAGGGTGGCTATTGTAGACAGCAGACGTCGTCTGCTAGCGTAGGCTGGCGTAGGCTGCTACTGGATACGACTGACGTCGTCTGCTAGCGTAGCATAAACTACCATATAATTGAGAATTGACAGTCGTCGCCTTGATGATGTGTTGGGGAGGCTCTGCGTTTCATGAAGAAATGAAAAGAACAAGGATGGTTTAAACTTAAAGGTCACAAGTATTGACAACATTTCAAAAAAGTCACAAACTCTAGGATACAATGCCGTTCTCTCTTCTTACTTTTTATTTCTACTTTTCCCTTTTCTTACTTTTTATTTCTCTCTATCTACTTTTCTCCCCTCTACTTTTCCATCTTCTTACTTTTTATTTCTCTCTATCTACTTTTCCCCTCTGCCGTTCTCTCTCTTTATCTCTGTCTCTACTTTTCCCTCTTCTTACTTTGTCTGTAATTTCACTCCTTACCTCTCTACTTTACTCCTCTTTCTTATAATTAAGAATTGACAGTCGTCGCCTTGATGATGTGATCGGCCCTCATGGGGTTGGGGAGGCTCTGCACTGAAGAAATGAAATGAACAAGGATGGTTTAAAGGTGCACAAACTATAGGATACCATGGAGCGCTCTTTAAAGGGACACTGCATGCATATGCATGGCGCGGCGGGGCGGCGCGGCGGAGGAGGGCGGCGCAGGCCCCGCCCGCCGGCGGGTGTTCTAATTTCTTTATTTTTATTGTTTTCCCAACAGAGAAGATCGTGCCATATCTTGCGATCAGGATATGGCACAATCTTCTCTGTTGGGCAAACAAGAAAAATACAAAAAAATCGGAACACCCGCCGGCGGGCGGGGCTCCGTCTCCGCCAGTTGCCCTTCCCCTATCTGGGGCGCCGGCCTTTGGGTCATGCATATGCATGCACTATCCCTTTAAAGGTCGCTCCATTGTTTACTAAAGTTTGTAACTTGTGTGATATGTTGTCACCACTTGTGGAGCATAAACCATCAACAAACAGTCGCAAGCAAAAAGTTGTTACCCACGCAGAGAGCCAAATCTTGCTGGAGACCTGTTACCAGCTCTGTAGTACAAGGATAAGTCCTGACTAGACCGAAAACTTCAGTCTCTCTAATCGTCGGTTGTTCCACTGAGACTACGTCTGGCTCCACTAGACCTCCGATTATAGAGACTGAAGTCTGGGGACCTCTTTCTGTGAGGCACTGTACGGAACAAATGGTTCGGTTCGACCGGACCGCGATGAATGAGATATGCAACGAGATTTTCACACTTTACATCCTCATAACTGCTGCAATTACAACACAAATTAAAAATAAAATATATATAGCTTATTTGACTTACGATAGCTTGCTCATTTAGATCCTAAATTAATGATTAATCCGAGAAAGTCTCGTCGTCAACATTATCCGTCTTGGTTTTTATTGGTTGATGAATATTAATTTTTTCTTTTCGAACGTCCAATAGCTACCGTAGCTACGTACGAGTCGGCCCGGCTTGACCAACGAACTCCCACGAAACGAGTGCTCTGATTGGCCATTGGCTATGTTTTGGTAGGTGGACCCGGAAATATATCGGCCGCCGGGTAATATTTCGAATGCATGAACGTACTGCTTCGGCGGTTCTGAGATACAAATTGGATAATTCATATAAGTAAGTCCATAAATTATGTATTTAATATTAAGTTATCAAATTTTGAAAACTGTAATTAGGACAAATGACATACCGACCTAATTTACATCTGATTTAGAAATCAGGAAATTGGATCTAAATAAAGAAAATCGGGGAGAAAATGTCGTGGACGAAAATATGTACATAGCCACCCCCGCGGTACGAGATCTCTGGGTTGCCATCTGTATTGGGGAATGACAACAAATGTCAGTTTTATTAAAGAAATGACCCAAATCAGATGGTTATTGCTGTCTAAGTCCTGACATGAATGACCTCGAAATTGGGCTAACCGACAAATCAAGAGTTAGCAAATTTGCTGATGACACCAAGCTAATCCATCCAGTGCAAATATAAAATAATAGAACAGACATGCAAAACTCCATCAACCACCTTCACAGATGGGCAAATTCATGGCAGATGAGATACAATACAGACAAATGTGGAGTCATGCATTTAACCCACAACCCACACTACACAATCATACACGATGGGCAACTCCCAGCTGAAAGAAAGTACAGAAGAAAAAGATCTAGGGGTTCTAGTACACAAGTCCCTGAAAGTTGCCTCCCGGTTAGACCGAAAACTTCAGTCTCTCTAATCTTCGGTTGTTCCACTGAGACTACGTCTGGCTCCACTAGACCTCCGATTATAGACAACAAATGTCAGTTTTATTAAAGAAATGACCCAAATCAGATGGTTATTGCTGTCTACCTCCCGGTGTGCTGCAGCAGTACTGGAGGTGGGGTGGGTGGATTTTTTAATTTTCAGGGGTGGGTTATTTTTCTTGATGGGGTAATTGTTCTAGTTGGTCATTTCCGGGGGGTTATTGTCCGGGGGGTTATTGTCCGGGGGGGGGGGGTAATTTTCCGGGGTTCATTGTCCAGGGGTATTTGTCCTGATACGGATTAGATTTGTAGAACATATTTATAAAGGAATGGTTAATCATAGGTAGTCAGATACTTTAATATTATCTAAAACCTAGACTTACTAACAGTTATGAATCAATTCAGAAATGGTCTTGTCATAACCCATATGGGCTTCTACATAATTTCTTTGATGTATGTGATCTCTTGTTTACAGTTGAATGATTTATGGAGGATTTATGGGAGATTAATATTTAAAATGCGTAAACTCTTTATCCTATCATACTTTATAACGGCCTATACAAAATAATAATAATAATAATAATAATAATAATAATAATAATATAGAGTATTTGCAATGCGCCAACTGCACATGACTAATGTGTTCGAGGCGCATGGAGAAGAAAAACTATAAGTACACGAAAATACACACAAAAATGAACAACAACAATGTGAAAGTAAATCTAAAACTACTGGAAAGCCGCTTTGAACAAATGAGTTTTGAGGGCATTTTTAAAGCATTCTACACTCAAAATATAACGAATATGTTGTGGCAATTGATTCCTTAGGTGAGGTCCAGCGTGTGGAAATGACCGATCCCCCTCGTGATTTCTTAGTTGAATTGATATTTTGTTAATTGAATTATTTTTTCTGCCACATGCAAATAAAATTATATTTCAGCAAGATAACATAAACAAAATGTAACAAGTTTTTTAAATGCCAATCTATACAATATGATAATAATAAAAACAAATTTTAAGTGAAAACACAATACCACGAATTATTCATTAAGAAAGTTGCAGAAGAACAAGGGCTATTACAATAAGCAATTGCTTGATAGCGTGATAGCCCGGGGTAAAAGGGAAGGGGAGGGGAGTGGGTGTTGATGATAATAAAAATAAAACAAAAACTGGTTATGCTGATGATGCTGACGCTGATGATGGTAATGATGTTGGTGATAGTGGTGATGTTGATGATAATGATGATGTTGAAAACAAAAATGAAAATATGCTGATGTAAATATGTAAGTTCTTTTCAAATCCCACTACTTTTTTAACAGGTCTATTTACCAATTTCTTTGATCTTTTTGTTTGTTTTTGTCTTTGGGTTCGTTAGTTTTGTTTATTAATTATCCTGATTTACGTTCCAGTTCCATCTGTATTTTACGTATATGACCTAAATTTAAAAATTATACTTTGTTTAAAGGACAATGTGCAAATAAACGCTTAAAATCAGTTAAATTCAGTTGAAGAAAAAATAAAGCCTCAGAAATAAGCTTAACATATATTTTTTTAAACAGTCTTAATTTTTATAAAGAAGGATGAATCAATAATTTTAGTAATGTGTAGAAAGATCATATTTAAAGTCAGTTCTACCCAATAAATGACATGTGATGGCGCTACACATCGACTAGAATGACAGAGATATGACACGGTTGGAGGCGAAATGGATGTTGTCCTCGATCTCTAGAAAGAAGGCTCCTTGAAACAAAGAGCAGAAAATTACTTCGGAGGACATACTATATGTATGATCGAAAAATTAAATAAATAAATGAAATAAAACAAGCTTCTCAGATATTCTTTCCCAATATAAGTAGCCTATAAGGGCACAGATCAGAATTGTTAACAAGCTACAAACTACCTAAAAGCTGCTATCCTAAAATAATTCGGGGAAAATAGGGCACGCCGAGTTTGAAAAATAATCCTACCCCCATTTTCCACAATTTGCATAACGCAGGGATATATTCCACATATTAAATACTTACGTTATTGTACAACTCTTTGAAACCAACGCGCTATAACCACTATTTGCAAAATGAACGAACTTCCGCAAACAAAGTATGTCCAAGATGCATACTAATTTGCTGATAATAATTTAGGCACACCGAAATACAAAATAGAATAGAAACTGACTTTGAACAGGAAACTGATTATAAACAGTTGCAGTTAATTGCAACTTAGTTGCAATATTAAAGGGAGTTTACAGATAGCACAAGGTACAAATGACCCCAAATATCCACAGATCTTTTACACATGGAGGAGTTCCACTCTGAGCATATTATAATAATAACTGCCAAAGTCCTAGATGTGCTTCATGAATACCTTTTGTTTGCCCTCTTGAAAAGAATACTTCCACCTGCGTATCATAGAAGGTATCGTTGGTGCATAAATGAATAATGTTACATAACTTTAATGAGCGCATATCCAGTATTCGTCTCTGTGGGTTTTTACCTTTTTGGTACAAAATGACCTTTATCTGCCCATGCGCAGATTGTATCTGTAAATTCCCCTATCGATATCAATCGCAACGATATGTACATATAAAGAGAGAAAAAACAGACAAAAACACACACACACACGCGCGCACACACGCACGCGCACACAAACACACGCACATCCACACACCAACAAAAGACATAGCCAACGATTGATAATGTTCCTACGTATTGAGATAGCACATTGGATTCATGTGCACTTCAAGTTGATGATGATGATAATGATAAAGATTAAGATGATGACAATGATGATGATGGTGATATGATGGTGGTAGTGGGAAAGATTGTCATGGAAATGCCACTTAAACATCCAGCGATCTTGATAAAAATGAATGCTTAATCAGAAAATGGGAAATATGAAACAATATTGTTACCGTGTGTGCTGTGTGTGTGCGTGCGTGTGTGTGTGTGTGTGTGTGTGTATGTGTGCATGTGCGTGTGTGTCTGTGTGCTTGTGTCTGTCTGACTGCCTCTGTTCAATGCACTGTTTTTATTCCTCACCCAGTAACTTGGCGCAAGTGAGATATGGCAGTCTTGTAAAGATTGTCTGATGTTCAGTCATGCATGCAGAGATTCAAATGAAAATGGTACATAATAGACCAGTTCACGGTTAGCACATTACTGCAATCATGGACCTATTACGTAATAGGTCCATGCTGCAATGACCCCGAATACCCACAGATCTTCAAAACATGAAGAGGTCCCACTTTGTACATTTTGAAATAATCACTCCTACAGTGAGTGATGAAGGTGCTATATAAATAGCCTTTGTTTCCCTTTTTTCAAAGAATACTTCCACCTGTGTATCATGGAGTGCACTGAATGTGCATGAATGAATAATGATTACATAACTTTCATGAGCACGTATCCAGTATTTCTTCTCCGTGTATTTCAAAATTTGTTCTGCAATGACATTTATCTGCTCATGCTCAGACTGCAACCATGAACTGGCTTATTGTACTAGGAGGATAACTCTATCAAGAAATAGCATTATACCCATGATTAGATATTCATACTTCAAACAATACAACTTTTAAAAAGTGGGACATTTTTTCTGACTCACTCTGTATAGGAGCAAACAAATAAACATTGGGAAAAACATATCTGCTTTGATTGATATGATGTACATTACATACATGTTAAGGTAAAGAGAGAAAGAGAGAGAGAGAGAGAGGGAGAGAGAGAGAGAGAGGGGTGGGGGCAGAGAAAGAGAGAAAGAGGGGGAGAATAAGAGAGAGAGAGAGAGAGAGAGGGGGTGGGGAAGAGAAAGAGAGATAGAGAGAGGGGAGAGAAAGAGAGAGAGAGAAAGAGAAAGAGAGAGAGAGAGTCATAGTTACCATTTTTTTTTTTTTTTTTTGGTGAAAGGCCCCAAAATGTATGTCTACACCTACTTTAAATTCAGGATAACTGTCGTCAAATTAACAAATTAAAGACATTCAAATAATTCTAAATCATTATCTGTCTACGGCGTGGCAAACAATGCCGAATTATCCTACTTTCTGTTGAACTATTGATGCAATATGAGAAGATTAAACTAATCTGAGGTGTGGTGCAATGGACCACCATTCTGATAGTCCTCAATTTGGTCAATTTGATAGAAATATGGAAACAAGGCATCTAATTGATACACATCTTATCGTTTTCAACGTTTGACAGCAAATAACGATATCTACAAAATACGATATTTATTACATTGCTGATTCTGATATCATTACGATGTTTATATAAGAAAAACACATTCAACTCATATACAAAACGATTTTCATCGAGTTGCTAAACACGTGTTAACAATTATCTTCACATTATATATTTTTTTAAATCATCAAATATCAATTATTGATTAAAGAGATCATTTACATTCAAGTTTCAAGTTTTCAAGTTTTATTTGTTCCAGATTTTACAGAAAATATAGACATACAATACAAATGTAGTATAAATGGGCACATCTCAGTGATTCTCAATTCATATAATAGATTAAGTTAAATATGAGGAACCTATTAAAAAGCAATGCTTGTATAATATAGGTTCCTGAAAAAAATAAGTAATGTAGATGAAAAACAGTAGCAGTAGAGAAAGACGTAATTTACTTAGTTTGGTGCTTGTGGTGAGCCTGCCTATCTAGAGGGCGAATGGGAATTGCACATTCTTATTATTAGCAGCTGATTAGGGCTAATTATTTGTGAGTTTGCATGCGGAAACGCTTATAGATTCGTCATATGATTCTCGAAACTCCTTATTCACGATCGCGGATGTTCATGCGTAAACATTCATAAACAATTGAAGAAACAAAAAACCCACAGTGACAAGCATATTTCAATAAATTATATTTAGCTCCACAGTGAGAAGTTCAACGTTCCTGATATTGGTGTTAAACGACTATGAGGAAGTATAGTGCATTTAAAAGTGTAATTGTATGAAATAGACTCATTAGATCACTTTGCTTGATTCTTTGCAGTGTGAATTTGTTTGTTTTTCAACGTCTATGAGAATTGCAGTTTCCCACTTCACTCTCTGAGCAGGATATTGGAAACATCTTAAATGCGAATTCAACCTCAACGCAACAAACGATTGGGTTTGATAACCTGTGATATGAAGTGAATGCTTCTTTTCTAGTTGGACAACATCAACACGTGTTATAATGTTTAGTTTTCAATTACTGCAATGGTTATTCACTCTGATGTGGATGTTGACATCTTCAATAGGTTTGTAAATCTCTATAAAAGCTAGAAGCCGTGTATGTGTTTATGACTGTTGGATGTGTCAAACGACTCCTTTGAGCTGCCATTTGAATTTTGATTCTCTTCTATTCTTTGATAACGTGGAAAGATAACTCAAGCTGTATCTCATTTTATGTATCATATATTTGATACCTTATACGAACATTTTTTATGATGCTATATACTTTTAATTTTTCAACGTAACTTGATACAGCAGTCCCGAAAGAACGACAGTTCGTTAGTAGTGATGACTCATCCTGATTTGAAATAAAAACATTTCTTAATCAAATCAAATACAAAATTTCTTTGCTAGCATTGCTGTCATTATCATTGTTTTCTTACCATCCTTACAGTTGAATGTCAGGAATGTTCTACATCAGGGTTGGATGTGTTTGGTGGCTATCAGTATGTCTACTTCCATGGTGATGTCAGCAGGACATTCTCTTAAACACGTGCACATTGTCAAAGCTTAGGGGGTGACATGCCAATCATCACATCAGCTGAAGAAAATGTAAGGACAAATACACACTTTTACCGAGTACTATTGAAACTCTATACAGTTTACCTAACATGGCAAGTTTTTTTCAACCGTTTCCTAAGTATTTCTATGATGTTTCTGGCAACTTTTGATTTCTTTAGAAAAAATATAGGGAAGCAGAATAAAGTCAAGACTGATAGCAAACATGATATTATAATTAGCAGGTGCTCTAAGTTCAGCCTTCCCAGAAACCCTCAACTGAGCATAGGCTTTTTCTAACTTTCCTCCACTATTTCACGATTTTCCACCAGTGAACCACATAAGCTTGTTACTTCTATAGGTGGTAGAGTTTCGGAAATGTGACTTCTAAAACTCTGATTTTAATTCCCAATTCGCGGTCGGATTATTCCCCTTGTAACCTGGATGGTTATGATCTTTCTATTTCATTGATTCCTCCTGTTCTGACCTTTCCAATAATAATAGTCAAATTTGTATAGCACTTCATACTTCGTAGCGCTTTACATTGTAATTATTACCCTCCCTGGTCATGTGATTATATTGCTAATCCGCACATGATAGTGGACACACTTCGCTCTCTATGAAGTATTATTAATAATTATAATAATAATAACCCAGGCTTCTACAAGTACAGCGCATTCCATCTTCTGGGAAAAGTACAGTAATGTTGTTTAAATTGTGATGAAACAATAATGCCCAATAACTTTCATGACTATTTCGAATATAATAGCAACATCAATAAGTATAAAACAAGAAATTACAATAAAATGTATGTACCTTTTTATATTTTTAACTTTTCAAGAACCACAGTAAGTTTTAAAGGCCCACAGCTGTGGAATGAGTTGCCAAACGTATTAAAAGAAATATCCACTGTTCTTACATTCAGGAAAAAATATAAATGTTATTTTCTTAATTGTGATTAGTTTTATTTGATCTAATTGCCTTTTATGTGATTTATGTAAATAGTTGTGTTGTGTTTTTATGTCATTATGCTATGTTATATTATCTGTTTGTTTGATTGTTTTTATTTTTTATATTTTGTATAATGTATTTCTCTTGAAGGGTGGTAATATAGGGGATCATCCTTGACAGGCCAATGGCCTTTGTTGATCCCTCGCATCCACCACCCTTCAAGTTCATCCTTCTTTCACAGACGGTACCATGTCAATAAATGTTTTTTTAATATTTATATTGTTTTAATTGACAATGATTTGTTGGTATATCTTTTGATGTGTTTTTAAAGAGATGTGAAATAAAATTGAATACTTGAATACTTGATAATGCACCAGAAAGCATTTTTGAACAAGTAAGATTTCAGTTGTATTCCGGCCAGGTGCCATTTTACAAGCGCACTCATGCCAATCCAATCACATGAATGTTCGCATCCTATCGGGCATCCATTTAGCACCTGGGTGGAGAGTGGCAAATGTAGATTTAGGTCTTGATAAAGGACATTAGTGCCGCTGTGGGACTCGAACCTGGAACCATATGATTCACAATCCGGTTGCATATCCACTTGACCACGACACATCTACAGTAATATGTAGGAATAACTATTTACACTTCGTTTCATCTGAAATAATATCAAATATAAATCATTCACTCTCCGACTTAATTTTGCGCACCCCTAATGCTGATGCTCATGATTTTCATTAATTATCGATGAATAGTGACAAAGATACATTTCTTAAACGTAAAATTCAGTTTATTTCGGGCTATAGCTCAAAGTATTATACTACGAACCATTGATCTCAGGTCAAGTGAGAACATGAAATAAACTGGAAGAAATTTGAAAAGGTTGGTTATTCATAAAATAAGGCTTGTTGTGTATTAAAGCTTTTAAGAATGGTCAAAATGAACAGGAATGGACTCAATTATGGTGAGTTCGATTATAACCCTAGTATTTCAAAACAAAGTAGTTACAAACTATTTTTATTCAAATCTTTATCAGATATGATACAAATATTATGGAAATACCGAACAAATGAAAGGAAAGACAGAGAGTATTTTACTCATAAAAAATGAAACTAGTAGATAATTATTACGAGCTGTTTCATGTACTTGTGTTGTTTTCCAAGAATGATCCACACACACACACACACACACACACACAAGTATTTGCCCTTCCCGTAACTCTCTGGTAAAAACGAAAAGAAAACAGCATAACATTTTAATGTAAAATATTTCTTTAAACTGTTTAGCTAAAACCTGTGCAAATTCTAGCTTAATTTTAGTGCTATAACCGAAATACTCACTTGGCATAATGGTAGTCAGTTTTTGAGTACTAATGGTCATGTTGCTAATGCCACTTTGATGTAAACATCCAAAATAATACATGTTATATTCATAACATCAACAGGATTTCATTGCCATGGGATTAACGGAGGGTAATGGTAGATATTACATCGGCTTAGAAGACATGGATGACGATGGTACATACAGATGGATTGATGGAACGGACCCTGGGTATGTATCAACTATCAGCGTCACTCAGGCGCGTGCGCAGGGGAGGGGGGGGGGGGGGGGGTCGAAACCCCCTAATTTTTTTTAAATGTGTGTATTTTGTAGGAACCCCCCCTTATTCAGCAGCTGGTTGAGTCGTTGCGAAATTTTCGGCGCGATTTTAAAATTTTAAAACCCCCCTCGAAAAAATCCTGCGTACGCTTCTGATGTCACTCCATTTTTCAATTCGTTTTTTCTCATAAAAATTTCTTTATTATGTCAATGGGTTTAATGATAGGATTACGGAAGCAGAAAGGGAACACAAACCATTTGAAGAGAAAGGACAAGGGAGGTACGTTGCTCTCTGACGAATTTCAACCAAGAAATAAAATGATAATGACTTACTCTGCCACTAAGTGAGAACATCATTTTGAAACCCTAAAGTTTTATTTAATATTGCCACAAAATTCTGAGCTGGTTCATAATAAATCATTCATTTTGCTAATAAATCACATATTTTATCAGATCTTCGTATTCCAGGATAATTCTGAGTCATGCAAAATCTTCCATCATGTTACCCTGATAAATCGAACTATGTCACGTGACATAAATTCAAATGGCTAATATCAAATAATGGGACAATTATTGTTGAAAGCAGAATTGAAGTAGAATGCTGAAGGCCATCAATTTTCCATTCTTCACAGCATGACTTGGATATTGATCGTTTAGTCATACATATCAGCAGCATTATGAAGTGGTGTCAGAAAAGCTCATTTCTATCCTGTTACGCGGCACGTCAAGCCACTAAATTACGTTTGTTTCCCATAGTTTTCTATATGCAAAAACAATAAAACAAATAATAGAATTAGTTTTCGTCTCGAAATAAATCTTTCATATTCCCAAACTGATCATTCAAATTCAAATTCACGCAACTAAAAGCATATTTTCTGCACGAACATGTTTTTGCTTGTAGTTATTTCTGATAATGACATAATCTACAATTATAATACTGGCTCTAAACGAAAGTTTTGTCAACGAATGAACGAAAAACCTCTAGATAGGCCTACATGCCAAATGTACCATTTTAATGCATTCACAAAATTATTCATAGGCCCTTTATACTGATTTACGGCCAGAAGATTCAATGTCTTTTTGTTCCAAAGACACTCGAGTCATTATGCAGTAAATCCATGTCGCATATATATCTTTAACATTTCTATGGACTTGATGATGTGCTTAAATCTAAGTTAATCCTATATGACATTAATCACGTTCAAGGTATACCAACTGGGATACTCCTCTAGACACCGATCCGACCAATCCACCGCCTTACTGTGCTGTGATGGTGTCTCGAGTATTTACTGACCCAATGCATGGACGATGGAACCGGGTAACGTGCACTTCAGAAAGACGACATATCTGCCAAATACCTATCGGTAGGTATTTCAATTCGTGTTGCATATTCACCACACCCACAACAAAAAGTGAGTCACCCTTACTCAAATTGATGAGTCACTGGTTTGTCCGTACAGCGACACACTTGAAGGATCAGGTGAGTCACTATGACTCGATACAAATGAGTCTTAAAGACTCACTTGAAGTGAGTCTTAGATAAATAAGACTCATTTGTATCGAGTCATAGTGACTCACATGATCCTTCAAGTGTGTCGCTGTACGGACAAACCAGTGACTCATCAATTTGAGTAAGGGTGACTCACTTTTTGTTGTGGGTGCAGCAGCAAAGCTATTCAACTCACTACCCATAATTACCAAATGTTCCGCCTCACTACCGGTACCCATTTTTTAACGAAATCTCCGTGAAATTCAAGTGAGTTAATTTTGCGATCATGAAGTATTCCTACCACCCTCTCTCTCTTTCTCTCTTTCGTTTACTCTCTCTCCTCTTCCATTTTCATCTAATTTCCTATATATTTGTATGAAATGTTTAATAGTTTGTTTATATTATGTTTTGTTTTTTATTGTATATTTTGTGTATTTTTATGTGTATTCATTTGTAAGATATTTGAAATGTAATTATTGTTTGTTACAGCAGGGCTCCCTTGTAAAGCAGGCCTTGCGGCTTGAATGGGACTACCCTGCTTTTATAAAGAAAACATGAATAAATAAATAAATAAATAGGAGGGTGTGAAACGAGACAAAATAAATGATCACAATCAGTTAAAGCAAAATAACTAGAATGGATAAATACATGCCATCTTATTTATTTTCTCTCAAAAAGAAACATTCAGGAGTCAACACTTATTACTAAAACATCAAAGTGGCCTTCCTGCAACAAAAACATAACCATAATACACTAATAAATGTCAAATTTAATGGAAGACTCCTGGTCTACAGTATATGCTATATAGCGAACATAAAATGGCAGTTTCAATTGTGAAGATTAAGTTTCCTGCTGAATAAAAAGGTCATACTGGTTATAACTTCAACAATACTTGCCAAGAATGTAACTAGCTAGATTTCGGTTCTCAGTGGTCTTCAGAAATTGCCTTTTATAATAAGGTTCAACTGAGCTGGCCAATTACCCAATAAGCTTGTAGAAATTATCCAGGAACAACCAAAATATAACTTTAAGGCAAACATAACTTATAATATGGCCATGTCACAGTGTGTTTTGAACTATTAAAAGTCTCTTTGCATTTAAATTTCAGGTATCACGCATCCTTTTTAACTCAGTAACTTGCAAACTAAACATGCTAGAATATGAAAAGTAAACATTTTCTGAAAGTAAATTGTCCAGTCTTTCCAAACATGCAAACAAAATTACAGTAGGGGCAGTTATTGAGCAAAAGATTCACAAAAAAGTAAACAATAATTGGTATCTATTCAAAGTAGCTTCACTTCAAACCTAAAGCATCTTTCCCCAAAACAATCATGTATTCTACTGGTATTTACCCATCTAACAAGACTAGTTAGACAGGGATACCCCTGTAGAACTATATGTTTATGATTTTGAGATAAGAACTTATAGTTTTCCTCTTGAACAAAGTGTTGAGCAATTTATTATTTTGTCGACACCAAAAAACACCTATTCCTCTACAATATCAAACTGCTAGACCCTAGACCAGGCACCAATTCAAAACGCGTGGCCAACTGGCCATATTATTTCAAATGAGTGTTTGGGTAAAATGGTTGATTTACTTTATGCAACAAAAAATCAGTCTGAAAATGTCATAAAGATTTCAACTCCAAATGTTCAACATTGCATTGCAGCAGTACCTTTCTTGACACGGCTAGCGGCAGCCAAAAAACAAAACTGAGACTTAATTGCTTTTTTTGTTGTTCCCTCACTTCTGTCTGAAATGCCAGTCTTTAACAAATAAAAAGGCACTGTGGAGTCAAAATTGCAGTACTTCAACTATTATACCGTACATAACTTCAAATTATTTGAGATGAATACAAACACATTTGGAAAAGAAAGTCAAGGATTTAAATACATCACAGCAGCAAGATATTTGGTGTGAATTTCATTTGGAAAAAAATTGTATTATCTTGTTTTATCTGAAATGAGAATCATCTATTTGATTCCTCCAAAACTTTTTCCCTCATCAGATATACTTGTTTATATTTACACTTCTTGACTTTCACTTCCCTTTCAATAATTAATTATCCATTTATAGAAATCTTCCAAAATTCAGCAATTCTTCAAAACTCTGCTTACAAACACAATGTACATCAAATACCAATTGTACAGTTGTTTGGTACTTCAAAATCAATGAAAGTTGTATAGAAACCTTAAATTCAGTAGTTCTTTAAATCTGTGCTTACAAACACAATTTACATTGGTCAGCTTTAGAAATGTGGACACAGTTTGAAATGATGATTTTGGGGGTTTCTCAAATTAATATATCTTATAAATCTGGTTTCAAAACTAATCAGTTACATGTAACATCCCAATAGATGCAAATTCATCTACAGAGAAAGGTTTCTTTTCCAACATGCATTAATTCATTATGAAAGCCATATCTTGAAAACTTGTCAGCGCCCCCTTTATTTCTGGAATAGCCCATTAATACCAATTGAATTACACAGTTGCTCGTTATTTAAAAACTCACAAAAGTTTCATAGAAACCACCTAAAATTCAGTAATACTTCAACGAGGGTATCATTGTAAAAAGTAAAGATGTGATTTTCGAATGTGCAGAGCTATCAGGGTTCTCTTGATGTTGCTTAATCGGTTTAGCATGGCCGTCAATACCTGGGCTGTACTGTATGGCGTGTACCTTGTTTGTTTTGACTTCGTGATCCAAAAGACTTTTGATATGGAAATTAAGTGAATTCTTTAGATTAAGGCCACATTTAAGGAAATTAAATTCCTTGAAATATATCACGGTGTCACTTTAATAAAAATGATTGACACTAATTGACACTAATTTCATGCATGCCCAATAAAGTGGTTCCCAATATTGTTTTGCTTTAACAATTCTTTATAAAACAATTCGGCGCTAGTGTAGTTGCGTATCCATTTTTTAGCAGTTTAATATCCATTCTAAATAAGAGAATTTTAACCCAGTTGTTTACTCATTTAAATCATAATCATATAGATTTTCCACCTGAATTTGGATCACATCCAACATCGGGAAGCCTAGATCTACGTTTAGGGCTTGGATGTCGACGTCGTTGCTCAGTACCGTCTCTACACTGTAGTCCTGCACCTCAAACTGAAGCTATCAGTCCAAAATTATGCAAACTTCTCGTATGGTTTATGGTATCGTGGATGCTCGTAATACATAAACCATTCGAGAAGTCTGCATATTTTTGGACTGATAGCTTCAGTTTGAAGTGCGGAGCTATAGCGTAGAGACGGTACTGAGCGACGACGTCGACATCCAAGCCCTAAACGGAGGCTTCCTGATGTCGGATGTGATCCAAATTCAGGTGGAAATTGCGAAAGACCCTAGTCTATATGATTATGATTAAAATGAGTAAAAAATTGGGCTAAAACTCCTTTGCTAATGATGGATATTAAGCTGCTAACAAAATGGATACGGAACTACACTAGCGCCAACAATTATAGTTTTTGTCTCTTAAAATTCAGTCTAAAGCATGACAATTGTTAACAAAAATCAGTTCAGTTCTTGTCTCTTAAACTTAAGCACTATTAGACTCAGCATTAATGACTGCATTCAAGTTGTACAAACACCTCACCACCTTGGATGGGGCTGGCGATACTGTGTCAATGTTCATTAGCACCTTCTGAATGAACGTGAGCGTGTTTACCATTTTATTGTTGTATGCAAGGTTGAAATTATAATGGACCAGCATAAGCAAAGAGACCACTGATATCAAGTCGTTGGTGGTGCAGATTACTTCGTTCTCTGCTGAGATGGTGAACGATGCATTCAGAATTTCCTGGAATTTGTCAGTGGTTCCACCGTTGGCTTCACTCTCATAGACTATTCTTGCCATTGTTCCATTGGTTGCCTAAAAAGGAAAACATTATTGTGAAATAATGATCACAGTTTAGGGTATTTCTGGTAATGTAGTAATGTACACAGGGCACATTTAAGGTGAGATGGAGTGCTCATGGTCGCCCCTAAAATTCAATTTTCACAGTTTACATTAGGGGATTAATGAAAATTACAACTTGAAGATTTAAATAGGTGTTGATATTGCTAACTGTATTGCGGTTCTTGAGATGTATGCCATTTAATGAAATATTTGTTTCAACATTCTTTACAAATTGTAATCCAAGAACCACAAGACCTACACAAATGTACCCTTCATAATGCTTTCGGAGTCAGGTCTGAGTAAATTTTGTTTATAAACTTAATGCAGAAAGTTTAACCTAAGCTCCATCAAATTACGTATGTGGAAATCAAGTAGAAATAAGTTGGACTAAGTGTGGAGCAATTTAGTATAATTATTTTGGAGACACCAAAAATCACCTATAGATGGTGAAAACTTCACTGGGTCAAAATTACTTATACTAAAGAAATTGTTATAAGAGTTAACAACTACTATGTAAATGTACCCCCCATTTTGTGTGTTATTAAACCACATTGTGTTCCTAATTGGCTAGTGAAACTGCTAACACAGCGCATGACTTGCATTAGTCTTGCAAATCCCAAACATCCAGCATAGCTACATGTATCTATCTAAATCTGCAGCCATGCCTGCAACTGCTTCAATTCAATCACACAAAATTATGCATATAAGTTTACAGCAGCTTGAACCTAATGTTCTGTATCTAACTTACCTTGCTCTGCTGACGAAGCAATGCCTTCTCTCCCAGAATTGTAGGAATTAACAGAAGTGCCCCACATGACATGATCACTGCAAATCAAAAAGAAATTAGAGTCCAGATGAACATTAAGTACAACCACAGGCCATGAAGCATGTGCCACAGGGGGCATTCCTTACTTTGTACACCATATTAAAGGCACCCATTACAAACATTTAGGTAGGTGACCACCTCAAGGAAAACACATGGCTTGCCGGCCACTTTAGAGGTTCCTGAAAGGTGGACATGGATAGAAAAATGGTTGAGTACACATTTGATGGGTAGGTCACACCGTTTACTCCCCATCATGGCCAGCAGTTTTCAAATTATCAACTTTCCTGGCAAGTGAAAAAAGTCAAGGTCCTTTCCCTGCAAACCCATTGCTAACCAAGCATCTCAATGATCACTTACCTTTCCTGGTGGCCTCATCTTCTTCTGCTGCTGCTGCAGCCAAGATCAGGTTCTTGAGCTCCAAACCTTGCTTGGCAGTCTTACAGATCTTTATTAATGAATCTGCATACTTAGCAAGCCCTGCTTCCAACTTCTCTTTGATTTGTTCCTCTGCCAGCCTCTCAAACTCTTTGAACATCTATTGAAAAGAAGAAACAGATAATTTTAACAAGGCAAACTTAGGTTTTTGAAAAAGTCTGGGTGTGTGAAAAATGGCACAATCAATAATTATTTCCAAGGCCAATTATGAATTTTTACTCTTTTGAATCAATGACTCTAGTGACTCCTAGCTTATTACCTTTGCCCCCACACAAGTTGGAATCATGTCTCTCTAGATATCCAATGATCAGTGTATCCATTTCCCACAAAGTCCCATCAATGTAAATGGATGAACAATTATGTACTTCAAATGAGCCGATCATGTTACCCATCCACAGGGTTAATTTTTTGCACATGAGCCATCTATACATACATGTACCCTCAGTGTAATAGTCCCTTACTTCCAAAGCGAGAACTAAAACCCCTATAAAAACTAAAAGTGAGGTATTTTGCTGCTGTAAATTTTAGCACTTTTGCAAATGTTGATTTTTTTAATTTTTTTATTCATAATTTTAAGCCTGTACATACTAATAAATGATATTTTGCACTTGTGGCATGGAGTGCAGAATGGTAGAACCAATTTGAATTATTTTCGATCAAATTATTTTACGATTCAGATCGGATCTAGATTATAATTTTAACCCTTCTACCTAAATAAGATTACCTGTTTTGATACAATTGTTGATCATTTGAAAGATGGATACTAATTAACTTGGTTCAAATTCAGAATGATTTTGTAAACATTCCAGAAATGTGTTGCGTAATCCAGTCATATAATAAGCTTAAATTCTACTGTGCTACTTAATAAATTTTTTTAATTTAAGTATAGATTCTTGTTCATAATGAAGTTTCTTGAGCAGACGTGTCAACTTGAACTTACCTCATCTTCATCAAAGAGGCAAGGGAATACAGTTTTCAGGTATGGTACTGTCCATTGCTTGTTGATTATTCCATGGCGCCTATGACTCAAAGTAACTGACATGAGATGGTTGATCAGTGTGCTGTCTTGTCTTCTTTTCTTGGATTCACTTTGAAGCATTTTGATGTGTTCACCTATTGTTCCTTCATCTTCACCCTCTTGGGGCGCAGGAAGGTAATTTTTTATATACATGTACATCTGCTTGCTTGGTTGGTCTGGTTTGGTAGTCACTCTTGTTTTTTTCCCCATTTGCGCTAATGGATTATCACGTTCATGGCGCTTCCTGGAATTCCGGAATCTATTGCTCAGCGACTTCTTCCAATAGCCCTGTAAAAAAGAATGAATAAATGAATAAATTGTAAGATGAATTATAATAATTAAAAAGATCAAGAGTCTGTGAATCACAAGTCAACATAAATCAGTCTCAGCTGGGCAGTATGTAACATACACTATCAGGTCATATTCATCATGCTCTGATGTCCTTGGTGGCGATATCTGTTATTTTGTCATATCCAATATCCAACAGTATTATTTACTGCCCCTTACAATTCATTGTCACATGACCGTGTGATTGTTGTTCCTGAGGGCTGACCCCTCCCACAAACAAATCGCAATGAACATTACACACCATTTGGAAGATACCGTTTATAAGCTGCCCTGTGTATCGGAAAATTTAGATAATAAAATGGAAGGTCTTCATGCATGACTGAATGGTCGGTGACTTTGTTCTTTTGTTGCTGTTAAATGTTAAGCCACCTTGCCATGCTTTAACTTAGGGTACGTTTATGCTCAATTTTGAAGGCAGAATGAGCGATTTCAAACGCTCATCGTAATCGCAGTTCCATGGCCGGTGTACTGTTTATGCTCACTTCTCTGGCTCCTCCAGGCCTGCATGATTCTGGCTCTGCAGCTGGATTCGCAAACCTGTACTGCGCATGCTTGACCCTATTTAAACGCGTTTACAAATGATTGTGCGTTTATGCTTCCCAAGAATCGCTGATTTTGCAGAATCGCCGATCCAAAACGCACCTTTTTGTGAGTTTACGATCGGTGATTATGATCGCTGTTTTTCGGTGATTCTACAAAAATGAAAAAGGATGCAAACGTGTTTTGAACTTAACGCGTAACAAATGCCTCATTCTGGCCAGAAAAAGTTTAGCATAAACGTATCCTTATATTAGTCTACAGGGCTCAAAATAGAAATGTTGAGGGGCACCTAATTCCAAGGCCATGCACAAGGGCACCCAAGGCCATTGCGTAATGAAGAATGCTTAAATAGAAAGGCACCAAGGTCAGTTTATAGGGCACCAGGGGCCAAAGGACTCGCATAAAGCTGCTTTGAGTGCCAGAAGAAACCATTGATGTATCGGCAACATACTACATATTGCAGAGAGGTATCAACACAGCTCAAGGCACTGGACTAAGACCCCCCACTGTGGCAACCCAGGTTAATCAACTCTGAGCTGATTTTTACTCCGTTATCCCTACATTTCTGTTAGTAAGAGATGTATTTTCCCTGCATCAGCAGTGTTAGGATTAACTAACTACATACCATGGCATCTTGTCCAACCAGGCCATTCTTGAGTGCTGGGTATGAGGTTAACAGGCATGAGATGACTTCTGTGTATTGTACCGGTTTTGGTCTACTGTAGAAAAGTAAACAATGTATGAACTATTTTAGAAAAGTAGGTACACTGGTACATGATGAAGTTACTTAACCTGCACATTTAAAATGTAAAGTTTCCTGGACAAATAGACAAGTCTCACTCTTAAGCAAGCTCAAGGTGGTGTACATTCAAATGACTTCATATCTGTAGTCTTGATGTATCCTAAAACTTGGGTTCTGAAAACCATGTACGGTAATTGTTAATGTGATTCAATTACCCTTGTACAATTATGAACTGAACTGAACTGAACAATTGCAGCTCACATATTGACCCGTCGATATCAGCAACAACTTGTCTCGAGAATTCATAAAAGTGCAAAAAGAAACAAACCAAAACAGTTAACTTCTCTATTAAATACTCAAACTGATAACAACTCTGTGGGCGAGAATTCTTTGCTCGCAGTTGCAGAATTTATGCTTGACCTCAGTGTATAACCTTCAGTTGGCCGGCATGATTTTCATATTACAGCACACTAAATTTCAAATTGATTTCAAATTTGGGCCCCCACCCCTAACAAATCCTGGATCCGCGCCTGGTAACCTAGCTTGTACCCATTTACCAAAATATGGCCATAATTAATGGTTGCACTTGGATATGAACTGTACTTGTTCCTAGCACAAAAAGCGTGAAAAAAAACACTTACTACGTGTATCTTGTTACCGCATCATACAGGCTATCCATCAGCTTTTCTTTCTCACTCGCGGTCAGTGGTCTGCATTCACCAAGTGCTCGAACCAAGCTTGCCCGAAATTTTTCCTTTGGTATCCGGAACTTCACAGGCCATGGTAGTAAGTGTACAGCAGTTGTATTGGTTACACTGAAATAGTCACGAATCAAGAGCACTAATGAGCAAAATAACATCAAGCAGAAAAGGGCTCCACTGACATAATTTTACAATTTGATCAATTCATATAGCTACAAATATATTTGGTCCTATTGGTTTGTCAGACTATACTTCACAGTCTTGCGGGAGCTTTGTGCTTGATATTCATCCCTGTTTGCATGCTATTGACAAGGACCCAACCTCCAAATCTAAATTATGAAAAATGAATCTGCATCATGTGACCAATCCACTGGGTCAGTTGCCCGACAATGTCCTATGGTATTATATAGGATGCAACAAAGCAAAGTTGCAGTAATAGATTTATTGGATCAACCAACTGGATGACTGAAAAAATTCACTCTCCACTCCAAATTTTACTCCAGGGCAAGGGTCAAAATATAAGGGGGCACTGGGTGATTAACTCTTGTTACTCACAAAATAACCCTTGTGGAATCAAAATTGTCAATAGAAAAATCTACACACATAGCTACTTTGGGCTTATTTTGATCAAAATAGCCCTCGACCCCTCGTTACTCAAAAAGTATTTTGACCCTTGCTCCATGGCTGATGACATTGACATTCCAATGAGTGGTATGGGACGTCTGGATTCTCTACTTATTTTCTTTCTATGCACTTACCTTTGTACGTGTACTACATCATCTGATGGAGGTGGTGATGACACACTTCCTTTCATGGTTGGTTCTGAAGTTACCAAGCAGTGGCTAGCACTAGTAGCAGAGGACTTTGAAGGAACTACATGTACATCACCAGAACCAGATGCATCACAATCTAGTGGTTCAGAAGCGGACGAAGTGGTGCATTTCTTTGTTGCATCAGCTGGCTGGTCACGTTCCTTCCTGTGAGGTTGTGGATCAGAGGACTTTATTACAGCTGCTACATCACCAGAACCAGAAGCTTCAGAAGCGGATAAAGTGGGGCATTCCACTTTCTTTGTTGCATAAGCTGGCTGGTCATGTTCCTTCCCATGGAGTTGCAGGAGAGCTATTATTAGTTCGGGATGTAAGACATCATCTGGTGTGACGTATGAACAATTCTTGATGGGGCATCTCACACCTGGCATGATGTCGTTTCTTCCTGGAGAGTGTTATTGTTCTTGATTCTTTTAAGTCTTTAAGAGTGACAATAAAAGGTTGAAATTTAAGTGCATACATGACATAAAATGTAATACAGGTACATCAATTTTTAAATATCGGCAATTAAAAAAGCAGTGACATCTGATCGATGCATCAAGGCTTACTTTATGTGCAAATTGGTGAGGTGAGTCAGGGCCTGTATGAACTATTGATCAGGTAGTGCAACTTTAAGTAGCTACAGCGTATTTCAAAATGATTACAAGCTCTCCATTGGGAAGAGAGTAAAGGCCCAACGGGTGGTAATCTTGCAACTCAGACACCCTGCACAGCTTGACCTCTCTAGTTTCGGAAACAATGTAACCGTGGACCTCTCTATTGAATTCCTGTGTAGTAAGAGTAACAAGAAGAAGATACTCCATGCCACCTATAACAAAGATACAACTAACTCTTCCAAACAGATACTCATCATCATCAAAGCCATGAACAACACAGCAGCTGTTAGTGTACTTGGTCCCATTCACTGTGACTGTAGTGACCTGGTACACGTTTTCATTACCACCTAAAAGAGGAAATAGGAGTTCTTGTACAGCGTTCTTTAACAGACGCACAGGATACAAACAACCATTTGTCGTTTGCAAGGCTTCGTTTCCTTGAAGGAAGTTCTTTGAAGTATGGCATAGGCACTGCTGGTATTGGTGACGTTCAGCAAGACTCTTACAGAGGTTCTTCCTGTTTTTTGTTCTATTTGCTATCTCTTTGAAGTAGTTATGTTTTGCTTCAAATCTTAGTGTGAATCCAGAATGGATCAATGGACCAAATTGCATAATCTGACGGGCATAATGAGTCAAGAAGTGTGCCTTGGGTGTGACCATCGCTTCCTCAAATGTAGAGAAATACCCCTCCATGAAATGCGATATCAGATCATTCAGAAAGTGAACTTCACCTGGACTTATTACAGGAGCACAAATGAGATCAACAATGTCTAGCATGTCAACAAGAAGATATAAGCATGCATCATCATTTGGTACCCACTCATAGACAAAAAGGGGCAAGAGACGTAAGAAGCACCAGCACTGAGAAGCATTTTGCTTCATTTTGAAGTTGGCAAGTTCATCAGCAAAAGAACTAGGCTTATTCGGCCTGTCACAAGGTGCATAACTGAATGTCCGAATTTTGAGGTTCAGTTGCTGAAGAGTGAAGAAGTGCTTATTCACAAAGTACCGGATTATCACCTCCAGAACTGTGCCAGCAAATCCTTCGAACAGGTCATGAGCGAGGTCTGATGGGCAGCCCCAAATCGAATGAAAGCATGCCAGTGAGTTGAATGGGGAATCACCCTTCACGCCATAAGTTGTAGCCATTCGTGGATGCTGAGCAACAGCTGCAACATGTCTTGCATGAGTTTCTTTTGTCCGTAGTGTACAATCTGAATCCGAAAATGTGACCTGCCTTGCATCCCTTGTAATCAAGCAAAACCTACAACTGTGAAGCGCAGAAAAGCTCTCCATAAAACCAGATAGTGTGTGTGCAGCCAAATTATCACTAACAATACATGAGATTGTTCCACGGAAATTGTAATTGGTTCCATCAATTACAATATCTAACCCTTCTCTCTCCAAAGATTTGATATCATCAACTAATCTTTGCACTACTTTGCTCATTCCATACTTTTTGACAAGTTCTGAACGACACAAAATAAGCAGCTGTATCAACTCTAACCTAGATCTAAATTGAGGTGTTATCCCAGATAACTATACGACGTTACGCCAACGTGGGGCCAACGTAAGCTGTTACGTTGGTCCAACGTCGCCAACATGATGTTGGGCCGACGGCTTTCTTGCCGGCGGGCCAACGTTGGCCCGACAGTGACAAAATGATATTAAGCCAACATCGGGCCAACGTTATGCCAACCCCTATCCGACCATGTGCCGATGTCCTCCCGACATTGAACCAACGTTATGCCAACCTCTTTTCCACCGTATGCCGACGTCTTTCCGACATTGGACCAACGTCATCCCAACCCTTTTTTAACTATGTGCCGACGTACGACCAACGTTATGCCAACCCCTATCCCACCATGTACCGACGTAGTTCCGACATTGGACCAACGTTATGCCAACCCCTATCCCACCATGTGCCGACGTCGTGGGCTGTTACGTTGGTCCATCGTCGCCAATATGATGTTGGGCCAACGGCTTTCTTGCCGGCGGGCCAACGTTGGCTCGACAGCGACGAAATGACATTAAGCCAACATCGGGCCAACGTCCCCCCGACGTATGACCAACGTCATGTCAATCCCTATCCCACCATCTACCGACGTAGGACCAACGTAATGCCAAACCCCTTTTCCACCATGTGCCGACGTCTCCCCGACGTTGTCCTAACATAATGCCAACCCTTTTCCCACCAAGTGCCGACCCCTCCTCCACCTTGTGCCGATGCTAGACCAACGTTATGCCAACCTTTTCTCCACCATTTGCCGACGTAGAAGCAACGTTATGCCAACCCCTATCCCACCATGTGCCGACGTTGTACCTCCCCTTTCCAGTTCATGCCAACATCCTTCTGACATTACCAACACCAACTCAGCAACATATTCACACCAACATCAGTCGTCCGTTCATAAAAAACATCATCAAGATCACACTTCATCGGACATGTACAATCATTCAAACACATGCATCACAACGTGACAAGGAAAAGCCAGGTAATTAAGATTGGATTAAATAAATAAACAGAGCAAAATCCACAAAATGAAATAGTAACAATTTCATCAAAATTAGACTGAAATTGAGAAAAGTTGATTATAGAACACGACTTACATCCCTCTGGAACATATGTATAATAACAATATTGCAGCAAGAGGGACATGTTATTTTAATTTCGTCATGTCTATTATCTGGTACATTTTAATCACTATCAAAACTTGATAACAACTTATTTGTCCAATTTTAATGAAAAGTTCACCATCTTGCTTCTTAGAATTTGCTCCGAATACATCCCCCTCCCTCCAAAAAAAAAAAAGAACAAGGAAATAAACTGATTTTGTGATAAAACCACCCGATACCAATACAGTAACAGTAAGGTATCGAAGCAAGTTACCCAAATGGCTCAGTAACTATCAGAGCAGAATATTAATCTGAAACCCAGGTGACATAGTTGCAATAGTAATGTACTAGAACTATTGTAACCTGGATTAGAGTTATAGAACAGTAGTGAACTGTAGGATTGAGTAATTTTTGCGCCCTGATAGTACACTGGTCTGTTGAGTTTTCTTTACTCCAGACTTTACCTTTTTTTAATCGCATGAGCAATGAAAATATAAATGATATAAAATAAAGCGCGCGTGCATGCTCCTCCTCATTTTGTTTAATGTTCACTTATTAATTTAGATTTTGTTGGCACTGACATAACTGTTTTTAATTCAATTTTTAAAATATTTTTAGGGGGGTAGGGGCAATGTAGTGAGCACATTTTTTTGGGGGGAGGCCCTCTAAATTTTGCAACCCCCCTCCTTGAGTGCCAAGGGGGGGGGGGGGGCATCTCCCCCAAAAAGGTAAGATTAACGTGTTTTTACACGTATTATTTTTGAAGGGGGACCCCCCCCCCCCCGGATCCGCCACTGCCCCTCTCTTACCTCGCTCTCTCAGCTCCACCATTCCTCTCTATTTCCTCTACTTTTTGTTCACCCTTTAACCTCCCGTTAGTGGGGTAGTGAGCACACTTTTTTTTTGGGGGGGGGGGGCCCTCTATAATTTGCTTTTCCCCCCCTCCTCCTTGAGCGCCAGGGGGGGGGGGGGGGCATCTCCCCAAAAAGGTAAAAATTAATGTGATTTACAAGTTTTATTTTTGAAGGGGGGCCGTATCCGCCACTGCCCCTCTCTTACCTCGCTCTCTCAGCTCCACCGTTCCTCTCTGTTTCCTCTACTTTTTGTTCCCCCTTTAACCTCCCCTTAATGGGGTAATGAACATATATTTTTTTTTAGGGGGGGGGGGGCCTCTATAATTTACATTCCCCCCTCCCTCTTGGGCGCGAGGGGGGGGGGGCATCTCCCCAAAAAGGTAAAATTAACGTGTTTTTACACGTTTTATTTTTGAAGGGGAGACGGCCCCCCCCCCCACCCCTCCCCGCCGGATCGGCCATTGCCCCTCTCTTACCTCGCTCTCTCAGCTCCACCGTTCCTCTCTGTTTCCTCTACTTTTTGTTCACCCTTTAACCTCCCGTTAGTGGAGTAGTGAGCACACTTTTTTTTTGGGGGGGGGGCCCTCTGTAATTTGCATCCCCCCCCCTCCTCCTTGAGCGCCAGGGGGGGGGGGGCATCTCCCCAAAAGGTAAAAATTAATGTGATTTACACGTTTTATTTTTGAAGGGGGGCCGTATCCGCCACTGCCCCTCTCTTACCTTGCTCTCTCAGCTCCACCGTTCCTCTCTGTTTCCTCTACTTTTAGTTCCCCCTTTAACCTCCCCTTAATGGGGTAATGAACATATTTTTTGTTTGGGGGGGGGGGGGGGGCTCTATAATTTGCATTCCCCCTCCCTCTTGGGCGCGAGGGGGGGGGGGCATCTCCCAAAAAAGGTAAAATTAACATGTTTTTACACTTTTTATTTTTTGAAGGAGGACGCCCCCCCCCCCCGGATCCGCCACTGCCCCTCTCTAACCTCGTTCTCTCAGCTCAACTGTTCCTCTCTGTTTCCTCTACTTTTTGTTCACCATTTAACCTCCCGTTAGTGGGGTAGTGAGCACACTTTTTTGGGGGGCCCCTCTTTAATTTGCATCCCCCCCTCCTTGAGCGCCAGGGGGGGGGGGGGCATCTCCCCAAAAAGGTAAAAATTAATGTGATTTACACGTTTTATTTTTGAAGGGGGGCCGTATCCGCCACTGCCCCTCTCTTACCTCGCTCTCTCAGCTCCACCGTTCCTCTCTGTTTCCTCTACTTTTTGTTCCCCCTTTAACCTCCCCTTAATGGGGTAATGAACATTTTTTTTTTTGGGGGGGGCCTCTTTAATTTGCATTCCCCCTCCCTCTTGGGCGCGAGGGGGGGGGGGGGATCTCCCCAAAAAGGTAAAATTAACGTGTTTTTACAAGTTTTATTTTTTGAAGGAGGACGCCCCCCCCCTCCCCGGATCCGCCACTGCCCCTCTCTAACCTCGCTCTCTCAGCTCCACCGTTCCTCTCTGTTTCCTCTACTTTTTGTTCACCCTTTAACCTCCCGTTAGTGGGGTAGTGAGCACACTTTTTTTTGGGGGGGGGGCCCCTCTATAATTTACATCCCCTCCCCCTCCTCCTTGAGCGCCAGGGGGGGGGGGGGGGGCGGGCATCTCCCCAAAAAGGTGAAAATTAATGTGATTTACACGTTTTATTTTTGAAGGGGGGCCGTATCCGCCACTGCCCCTCTCTTACCTCGCTCTCTCAGCTCCACCGTTCCTCTCTGTTTCCTCTACTTTTTGTTCCCCCTTTAACCTCCCCTTAATGGGGTAATGAACATACTTTTTTTTTTGGGGGGGGGCCTCTATAATTTACATTCCCCCCTCCCTCTTGGACGCGAGGGGGGGGGGGGGCATCTCCCCCAAAAGGTAAAATTAACGTGTTTTTACACATTTTATTTTTGAAGGGGAGACGGCCCCCCCACCCCTCCCCGCCGGATCGGCCATTGCCCCTCTCTTACCTCGCTCTCTCAGCTCCACCGTTCCTCTCTGTTTCCTCTACTTTTTGTTTTCCCTTTAACCTCCTGTTAGTGGGGTAGTGAGCACATTTTTTTTTGGGGGGGAGGGGCCTTCTATAATTTGCATCCCCACTCCTCCTTGAGCGCCAGGGGGGGGGGGGGGGGCATCTCCCCAAAAAGGTAAAATTAACATGTTTTTACACGTTTAATTTTTTGAAGGGGGGACGGCCCCTCCCCCCCCCCCCCCCCCGGATCCGCCACTGCCCCTCTCTAACCTCGCTTTTTCAGCTCAACTGTTCTCCCTACTTTTTGTTCCCCCTTTAACCTCCCGTTAGTGGGGTAGTGAGCACACTTTTTTTTTGGAGGGGGGCCCTCTATAATTTGCATCCCCCCTCCTCCTTGAGCGCCAGGGGGGGGGGGGGGGCATCTCCCCAAAAAGGTAAAAATTTACGCGATTTACACGTTTTATTTTTGAAGGGGAGGGGGCCGTATCCGCCACTGCCCCTCTCTTACCTCGCTCTCTCAGCTCCACCGTTCCTCTCTGTTTCCTCTACTTTTTGTTCCCCCTTTAACCTCCCATTAGTGGGGTAGTGAGCACACTTTTTTTTTTTTTGGGGGGGGGGGGGCATCTCCCCAAAAAGGTAAAAACTAACGTGATTTACACGTTTTATTTTTGAAGGGGGGGGGGCTGTATCCGCCACTGCCCCTCTCTTACCTCGCTCTCTCAGCTCCACCGTTCCTCTCTGTTTCCTCTACTTTTCGTTCCCCCTTTAACCTCCCCTTTACTCCTCTTTCTCATCCTGCTTTCACAGAGTCTCCTCAATGTACATGATATCACCTCCCATCTCTTGGTCTTCCTCCTCTTTCAGCCTAACATCATATATCGGGCATATATCATTATTATTGTCCCACTCATTTCTAGCCCTTCTTCCATTTTCTTCCCCATTTCATCCTCTTTTTCCTCACTCGATCCATCTCCTACCTTCATCCCTATTGTTCCACTCTATATACCTCTCTCTTCTTCCTCCTGCTCCCGTCCTCCTTTACCCCTCCCCCTCTGTTTTCCACCCTCAGTCTCCTTCTCGCCTCGTCCCCTTCTATTCTCTCGATCCTCCTTCCCCACCCACTCTAAACTTATTCTATTGCCTCATTCGCCGTCTTGCTCATCGTGTTCCTTCTCCCTCCCTCATTGCCTCCAACCCTCTCTCTCTCTCTTGTTCCTTACTGAATTACTAGTGTTAATGTTTGTCACACAATAGTATACATGGATACATGTAGACACAATGTAAATCAAGACGCTATGTAGAGCGGTCCAATGATGGTTAGACCCGTGATGGGAGGGGGAATGAAATGTTTCCCCGACATCACTGTTTTGGGGAAAATATATAGGGAATCCAACCCGCCCACCTTCAGGCAAGAAAAAAAAATTAAAATGATATAAACTTGAATAAAAGTAAACGATATAGGTGATGGAAAAATGTTACTTAGGACCTAGCAATTATAATTTTCTGCTATATTAATATATTATCCTCGTCTCCTCATGTAGAAAACAAAACCTGTTACAATACAAAATAAGGGGCACTTATCCCTCTCCACCAACCCCTCCCTGAATCAAAGAATATGTACAACTCATGGTTGGGAGGAACAAAAGTTGATATTCCTCATAAAAGGAATTAATGTTACTGGCTACTGAGTGGCCGGTGGCCGCCTATCACCCTGCCCAATTCGCGTTCCAGAGAAGAACAAAGTCCACACGAAGAAATAAAATTCTCGACAAGAGTCAAGTGTTGAAGTGGATAGTAACTTTGTTACAATTTATTACATATAATCACAAAAAGTCACATCTATGGGCTGGGCGCCCCGAACTCTGCTAAAACTTTAGCACCTCATGGCGGCAATGGAAATGGAGTATGAAACAAAATGAGGAAGTCATCCAAAAAGTAAAAGCTAGCGCCAATTCAGAAACTGCTTCCCATTTTATACCTTCTGAGACGTGTTGCCCCTCAAAAGGGCGTGTCACTACGAGGCGTTGCGTCAAATTAATCCCTGGAACCATATACACCCATATTAAAAGGAACTTTATTAAATTTGTGAACTTAACCTCCAAAGTTGAGCTCACCGGACCCACCATTACGCCTCTACAATCCATTGATTGAGTTTATGTGTATTGCAAGTAGTCCACAGTCAGGAGGGTCACAAACCCCTCTACATGTACATCCACTGTCACATCTTGATTCATGTTATTTGAGATGAATTCGGTAGAGGTATCCACATTGAGTTGCACGCTCCTTTTGGTGACTGCTTCCCTTCAGCTACAAGTACAGCAAAGTCCAATGGCATCCTTGTATGCAATTCTGACAAGCCGGCTGTTCATGAATAAAATATAAACTATTTTCAAATAGTATACAACTTTAAGAAGTAAAGCTGACATCATCAGTGTATTTCTTCTTCGTTTTCTTCTTGTTCTACACCTTCTAGTAAGTAATCTTCAAAGGGCTATTAGTTTTATATCAACATATTGTTCGCTCGACAGGAGTACATTCCTCATTTTCCATGCTTATCAGCCCAACGACAGATGGAGATCCCAGATAATTATAATAATACATGGTCTTCATGGTCTGATATGAAATTACTGTATTACCAAACATGCCTTTCATTACTAATATACTACGTTTGTGTTTGTGTCTAATTAAACATTCAGACCATAGTTTTTTAAATGGCATTCACAGAGAAATCATAGAATTGAATTCCAAAAATACTTGACATCGGCAACTTTACAGTGTAAAAATCTCATTCTGATCTGAGTTGTAACAACCAAAGGTGTCCAATCATTTTAATTTTTGTTACTTTTATTTTTCAAACATATTTTTCTTTATCACACTTCTCGGGCAACTACCTCCAGGTCATCCAAGATACAGCCATATGACATATTTAGATTTTGTACTGCTAGGCTGACCGCCCTACCACCCCCATTTTTGTTTAAAATCACCAATCCAGAGTTGAACTTGGGTTACCGTTGTTAATAGAATATATTGTGAAAGTGGGATGGGTTGCATGTGGTAAGGATGTGTTGGTTAACAATTGCAACAGAAAGTTCTCGCTCTTCTATGGGGCGACTTACTTCAGACACTGTCATCTGGCCTCCGAGCTTTAGACAGCAAGGTCCTTGTCTACCATATCATCATGAGCTTCTCATTCTACCCTTCATTTGCATGACATACATTACATGTACAGGCACCTGTTTGTATAGAGAAATAAAATAAATTCACTTTAATGGCATGTTCATGAAAGCAATGTACAGTACTAATTATAAAGTGAACAGCAGGGTAGGGTTTTTTCACAATACAGAGGAACATTTTAAAACTACCATTGATGAGTAAGAGATACATGCAGCTCCACCAGCACCTGGAAAATCCAGTTGTACGACACCTTCTCCTGAGACAATTGCTTCACATAAATTTTCTACACTATTAAACTTCATCCCTAGGCCTAACCCTCAACCTAAACCACCTTAATCCCAATTCCAACCCTCAGTCTAACCCTACACCTTTGACAAAATAAAGCCTAGAGTAGTCGTTGCAGGAGCAAATGTTGAGTTACTAAAAATGTCACGACAGACTCATATGCTATGAATTTATCTCTGTTTCTTTCCCTGATTTGTTAAAAAAAACATTGTAATATGCATTATGAATTACCAGTCCATTGTGCTTCGCTCATATATTGCCAGGCACAAGAGGCCATCGCTTTGAGGTAAGGGGCAGAACATCAAGACTGGAAGTGGAACCTCAAGGCACCCCATGATCTCTCAACAGCAAGGCCTTCCTTCTCAATCCCTGGAACAGAATTATAAAAATATTCAATAAATATTAACCAAATATGTAAGAATACACAACAATTGCATTATTTTTTTTTCTTTCAGTTGTCTTCAATGTTTACTTTCTTTTTCTGCAAAATTGGATGGTCAATTATTTTCTTTTTGCTTGTTATTCTGTTTCGTGTATATGACTCTCCCCCATCCCTTCTTTATGGCCTTCAAATGTTAATTATAAAAAATATATATTGGAAGTTATAATACACTTTAAATAAACACTACAGCAACTTGTTAGTAGACATCTTGTTGCACACATACATGTAGCCACCCCTGAATGGATACTTCTCAAACCAGACCTTTGCATACTCCTCCAACTTGGCCTTATTTAATGCCCTCACCCATTGAAAAATTTCCTTTTACTTGACAAACTAAACAGATCCAGTTTTAATAAAAAAAATTAAAAAAAAACCTTTACCTTCTCTTGTGGTTGTTTGTTTCCTCCAAGACATTATTGTTCCAGGCACATACTCAAAGAAGCAAGCATTTGGTAATACACTCTGTATATTTCCTGTAAAAGAGAGGGGGAAAATTTATTCTTAAAATAGCTAGGTTCACATTCAGACTCAGTGACTGAAAACAACAGTCACTGCTACAATGTTTGCAGTCTAAAGACTGAGAGTAGAGACAGAGTCTTGACGTAAACTATGAGACATAGAGTCAAGACTGCGCCAAAAAAAAAAAGATCAATACTCTAGAGTAAATTTAGAAACCACTAGCATGACTAGGCACGAGACTACACTACATGTACACTGCAGGGTGCAGTATACTTCTTCTCCTTCTTGAAGATAATCTACCTCCTATCCTTCAATACCGGTACTGAAGATTCTTGCAGATGCCGTATATATATATATATATTCGGCCTGAGTGGGGTGTGCAGGTAGACCACTACACCGGGTTTTTCCCCTATTCTTATACGAATAGTGCCATGGGTTCTTAACGTGCAAGGGTGGTGACTATCCTGTACACAGGGTCCTTAACGTGCAAGGGTGGTGACTATCCTGTACACAGGGTCTCCATTTAACATCCTATCCGAGATATGGATTGTTTTCCACGTAACATAGCCTGCGTTTATGAAACAACAAGGGGAGGGGCACGTTAACACACAACGCTTGCTTCCGTCATCCGCCTGGGTGAGATTCGAACCCAAGATCTTGGGGCCGACAGGCAGACGCTTTACCGACTGAGCCCATTCGCATCCTAGTCCTCCTACTGTCTACCGACTAGACTCTAGATTATTTACATCTCTATTTTAATTCTAACTTAACTAAAGTCTAGTGAAATCTTTACTCCAGGGAGCTCCGTCGCCGAAGCCCTTCGGTGGTCGTAGGCGGAGCTCTCTGAAGCATATACATGTACATGTATAGCATGGAGTTAGTGAAATCTAAACACTGTTTGGGGTTTTGCAGTTTATTGCAGGAGTTGTTGTTTTGGCTGCTTACAGCTTAGCCTGCCCTTGAAATAAAAATGGAATTTTCAATTCTAAATTTATTGAATCCGACAGCCAAGTCCGGATGACAGCAACGGATGACAGTAGATCTACTACTACAGTATACCACTTCAGCAAAGCATAGACTGATATAGACCGAAAGTTTTAGTCTCTGATATCGACGGTTGTTCTGCTGAAATTGCATCTGGCTCCTCTGACCGCCTCTATACATAGACTGAAGTACGTCCTATGGTGACCGAGTGGAACAAATGGTTCGGTTCGGCAGGACAGCGATGAATGAGATATGCAACAATATTTTTACTCTTTACATCCTCATATATTCACTTTGGCTGTGAAATTACATTTGATTATATTAAAAAATTAAAAATAACACAGAAATATCTACTTTGACTTACGATAGCTTGATCATTTAGATCCTAAATTAACAAATCATCGCAAGGCAAAGCGTAGCATCCCCTCGCAGGGTACAAATGGCCTATATACATTACATCAGAACAAGTTACCTCCATTGGACTATACTATTATATTACTAGGCAAGGAAGTTAACCACATTTTCACATATATAATTAGGTGTTTTTGCATATTTAATGAGCTATGGCCTTTCACCTTTGGCCTACATACTCCGAAATCGAACTAAGGCTGTAGCCTACATGTATTTTGACACCATGTACCTTCATATCAAATTTCATTTAAATTTATCAAACATTACTCAAGTTATCGAATGGAAACCAGATTCGCATATTTAATGAGCTATGACCTTTGACCTACATACTCCAAAATCAAACTTAGGCTGTGTTTTGATACCAAATTTCATTAAAATCCTTCAAACAATACTAAAGTTACGGATCGGAAACCAGATTCGCATATTTAATGAGCTATGACCTTCGACCTACATACTCGGAAATTGAACTTAGCCTGTATTTTGATATCATGTACCTTCATATCAAATTTCATTAAAATCTGTCAAACATTACCAAAGTTATTGATCGGAATCCAAACTGTTTACGGACGCACGGAAGGACGGACGGCAGTGTTTCTATATCCCCCCCGACTTTGTTGCTAGGGGATAATGATTAATCCGAGAAAGTCTCGTAGTCAACATGATTCGTTGTCAGCCATCTTGGTTTTAGTTGATGAATATTCATTTTTTCTTTTCGAACGTCCAATAGCTACGTACGAGTCAGCCCGTCTTGACCCAGTGACATATAAATATTCATAAACCCAATATTAAACGAGTGCTCTGATTGGCCATTGGCTATGTTTTGGTAGGTTGACCCGGAAATATATCGGCCGGGTCATGTCATAGATTACCAGAATGAATGCATGAAGGTACCGTTTCACGGTTCTGAAATCAAAATTGGGTAACTCATACACGTACATGTAAGTCCGTAAATTTCACATTTGAAAATAAGTCGTAACAAATTTGATAACTGTGAATAGGAGAAAAATATACATAGGATCTAGATTTTTTTTCTATTTGCTTTATAAATCAGAAAATTAGGTCTAAATATAGAAAATCGGGGGAGCAGATTTCAGAGTAAAAAGAGGTACAGAATAGGCTCAATCTATCCCCCCCCCCCCCCCCCCCCCCCCCCCCTGTGTGAATCATCTGGGTTTCCATCTGTGTATGGGGAATGTCGACAAATGTCAGTTTTATTAAAGAAATGACCCATATCAGACGGTTATTTCTGTCTAAGACTGATAGAGAGCCCGCCCCCCCCCCCCCCCCCCCACTCAGTGTTATTTAGGGTACACATATGCTTGTTCCCTCTTTTTCAAAGCATCCCCTATCTGAGGACTGCCAAAATTTCTGGACGCCCCTTATGCGGGCTTTTCCTGCCTTGGAGACCCCCCTAAATCCGGAACACTGCTCAATGAACTCAGAAAAAGCAGACCACCCCCCCCCCCCCCCCCCCCCTCCTACTTTACTCAGAAAAGCTGTCATTACTGGTTGGCTCACACACCCAGGGAATAC